>PVIH01007450.1:14358-100370 GCA_004025045.1 Sigmodon hispidus | reverse complement strand
ATTTGGAGAATATCCTCCTGAGCGAAGTCTCACAATCTCAGAGAGATAAGCAGGGGATGTACTCACTCACTAGTGGTCTCTAAACAAACAAACAAGAAAAAAAGTCAAACATGCCCAAGCGGCAAACCACAACCACGGAACAGCTTGGGATCAGAAACACCCTGGACTGACCCTTTGGATCCCACTCCACCTAGAGGAATACCTGACTCACTCTTGAGGGAGGGGGGAAAGAACTGGATTTGGCCAGAAGTGGAGACTGATCTAAGCATTACTGGGTCAGTGGGACCATGGGACTGTCTGCTCCCTGCCCAGGGAGGGGATGGGGAGTTGCAGAGGAAAAAAATGACCATATGTATTGGGAGGGGGAAGAGACCTTGAATAAGGATATACAGGGATGAAAAAAAAAAATTCAGAGGGAAAGATGAACACAAAGAAAATATAGGTGTAGCAATCTTATTTGTATTTCTTCCCTTGATAAGCCATGCCTATCATTCTTATCCTCTGTATAGTTATTGTTAACTCTTCCACATTTTAATTTCTTTTTACTGTGTTTTTTTTTGATCAATACAAAATAAAGAAGGAAGAAAAAAAAGAAAAGGAAAAAAAAAAAAAGAAAATACCTTGCTCAGGCGTGATATTAGGAGGAGCATCCTGATCCTAACTCAACTGCATATGCCAGACTGCATTGGCTCATCCTGGGAGTCCTTAGGCTTTCTGAACAGTGAATGGGGTGATGGGGTGGAGGGAAACCTGGAATCACTGGGAAGAAGGAAGAGAGAGCCATAATGGTAGGTATATTTTAAAAACTTTTAAATATATATATGAAAATATATAAAAAACATATGACAGAAAATATTAAAGGAATGAAAAAGCATAAAATACATAGAAAAATCTTATTAAATAACAATGAGAATTATATAATATACTTATGGCTGTATGTTAAAAGCTTAATAATATTAGATACAAACTTCTGCCTGACAAATGATTCAACAATTTTTAGGAGTTAGCCAATCAAAAGTAACCTTAATGACTTCAGTTCAATCTTTCAAACAAATTTAAAATAAGAACAACACAAAAAGGAAATTGTGCCCTAACATACACATGGATGTCACAACACATTCATCATCAAACACACAAAAACACATGCATAAGCACACACACACAGAGACACACAAACACACATAACACACACACACAGACACATTGGTGGGTGGATGAAGAAAAAAGAAAGTAAAGTGATCACAATAACCAAATCAAGATTAAAGTGAAAGAAATTTGATACTAAATACTACTCATTATATCTTTTATATTATTTCTAAAATGGTCCATTTGTAGAAATACAAGATAGTCACAAGGGAAAATGAAAATGAGTTGAATGGCATTAACTCTAAATAGACATCTTACTGGAATAAAGTGATTTTTCTAAAAATAAGTACCCAGCAAGTTAACAGGATATTGAATTGTCTCCATTATATTCATTATACATCTGTCTTTTAGTCTATATATGCCAGGTATTACTTCTTGCCTTATATTATATATTTCTTTATTTTTTCTTTAATAATGTGATGTTATATCAAGTTAATGTCATTCTCTCAGAGTATACTCTATAAAATGTGTGTGTGTGTGTGTGTGTGTGTGTAGTCTGCCAATTAGAATAATATAAAAGGCTACAGTAGCAAGATTACTATGAACAAAAAAGGTCATTTGGAAATTTCCCTTAAAACAAAACAGACTTCAGTTGAACTTTATCCTAAGTTCTGTGCCACAGTTACCCTATCATAACTTCTACATAGAACTTATTGTAGATCAAAGTTTTATGACTGAGTTAGTGTTTACATTTCTCTTTTGAAAGCCTGAGGAGTATCTTCCTGGTGCTGAGTCTTAACAGTTTTCTTAGGTCAAAAAGACATAAGATCAAGACACAGGCCCAAAATATTCAACGGAAAAAAGAGAGTATATTTAACAAATGGTGTTTGCATAGCTGGATGGCAGTGTGTAGAAAATGCAAATAGATTCAAGCCTGTCACCCTGCACAAAACTCAAATCCAAGTGTATCAAAGACCTCAACATAAACCCAGCCACTTTGAACTTGATAGAAAAGAAAGTGGGTAATACACTTCTACGAATTGGCACAGGCGACCACTTCCTAATTATAACACCAGCGACACAGACACTAAGACCAAAAATAAATAAGTGGGATCTCCTGAAGCTGGGAAGCTTCTTCAAAGCCAAGGACAAAACGACAGCCTACAGAATGGGAAAAGATTTTCACCAACCCTACAAGTGATAGAGGACTGATCTCTAAGATATATAAAGAGCTCAAGAATCTAGAGCACAAAACCTTGAATAACCCAAACAAAAAGTGGAGTTCAGATCTAAAAAGGGAATTCTCAGGAGAGGAATTACAAATGGCTGAAAGGTACCTGAGAAAGTGCTCATCATCTTTAGCCATCAGAGAAATGTAAATCAAAACAACTTTGAGATACCATCTGACATCGGTTAGATTGGCTAAGATAAAAGGCACAGATGACAGCCTATGTTGGAGGGGATGCGGATCAAGGGGAACATTACTGCATTGTTGGTGGGAGTGTAAGCTTGTTCAGCCACTTTGGAAAGCAATATGGCAGTTTCTCAGAAAACTGATAATCAATCTCCCCAAGGACCCAGCAATACCACTTCTGGGTGTATACCTAAAGATGCACAGTCACACTCCAAAGTTATTAGCTCAACTATGTTCATAGCAGCATTATTTGTAATAGCAAGAACCTGGAAACTACCTAGATGTCCCTCAACTGAAGAATGGATAAACAAACTGTAGCACATCTACACAATGGGATACTACTCAGCAGTATGAAAAAAATTATATCCTAAAATTCGCAGGCAAATGGATGGATTTGGAGAATATCCTCCTGCGCGAAGTATCACAAACTCAGAAAGATAAGCAGGGGATGTAATCACTCATTATTGGTCTCTAAACAAACAAACAAGAAAAAAAGCCAAGCATGCTCAAGCTGCAAACCACAACCACTGAACATCTTGGGATCAGAAACACCCTGGACTGACTCTTCGGATCCCACTCCAACTATAGGAACACCTGACTCATTCTTGAGGGAGGCGACAAAACTGGATTTGCCAGGAGTGGAGACTGAACTAAGCATTATTGGGTCAGTGGGACCATAGGACTGTTTGCTGCCTGCTCAGGAAGGGGATGGGGAGTTGTGGAGAAGAAAAAATGACCTGATGTGTCAGGAGGGGGAAAGGACCTTGAATAAGGATATACAGGGATGGAAAAAAAAATTCAGAGGGAAAGCTGAACACAAAGTAAATATATGTGTAACAATCTTATTTGCATTATCACCTTTGATAAGTCATGCTTATGATTCTTAACTTCTTTGTAGTTATTGTTAACTTATCAGCAGTTTAAACTCATTTTACTGTTTTTCTTGATAAATACAAAATAAATAAAGAAGAAGGAAAAAAAGAAAAAAAAGAAATGACAAAGAAAAAAAATAAGGTGTTTTTAAAGAAAAATATTACCGCCAACACTCGGTACTCCCTTGTCCATTTGAAAGAAAGCACGGTGGAAGTCCATCTCTCCTCCATCTCATCCCGTTTCATCTCCATGTCTTTCCCCCATGTTACTTTATTACTCTTTTAATTTTTTAATTTGGAAAAATATAAGCTTTAAAGTATGTTCTGTTATGACTCTCTGGATACCGTTTCATGTCTTTGTTATATTATTTTCTGATTTCATTAATTTGGATATTCTTTATTTAAATTTTAGTTATTTTATATAAGAGAATTTGTTGATTTTCTTTAAGAGCTAACTCTTTGTTTCATTGAATTTATTTATTCAGCTCTTTGATTATATTTCATTGATTCCAGTCTTGAAATTCTGATTATGTTTTGTCATTTACTTTAATGGGTATTATTATATCTTTTTGTTCTAGATATTTTCAATGTGCTTTTAAGTTGCTATTCTGTGCTTTCTCTATTTTGTTGGGGGGGGTTTGGCATTTAGTGGTATAAACTTTCATCCTAGAATGCTCTTACTATGTTCCATATGTTTGAATAAGTTTATATCTATATTTTCCCTGCATTCTATAAAGTCTTTAATTTATTTTTTCTTATTTTAATTTTTCTGTTTTCAAGATTTGATCCATTGTGTAGAGTTTTTCAGTTTCCATAACTTTGTATCCTTTGTGTTGTTTCTGTTTTCAATTATATATAGTCTTTAGTTGCTGTGGTCTGATAAGATTCAAAATGTTACTTAATTTTTAATATCTTTTTTAACTTTCTTTAGGTTTTCATGTATGGATAGCATTGGAGAGAGTTCCATAAAGTAGAGAAAAGAAGGTATATTATTTTTGGTAGGATAAAATGTTCTGTAAATATCTTTTAGATTCTTTGGTTTATAAATCTTATAGGTTCAACATTTCTGTGTGTGGTTTTCTTTTGTGGAGATGACTTGTCAATATTGAGAGTGTGGTATTAAAGTCTTACTCTATATATGTGTTAGGATTAATATCTAATTTAGGCTGTAATAATGTTTCTCTTACAAAAGTGTTTGGGACATAGATGTTAATAATTGAAATATTATATTTGGGGTTTTTAATTGATTCTTACGTAAAATCTTTCCATATCTTTTTTGATTGATTTTTGTTTAAATTCTCCTTTGATAAATATTAAAATTTTCATGTCAGTTTGCTTCTTAGGCCCATTTGCTTGGACTTTTTCTAGTACTTTCCTCTGAGGCAATGGCTCTTCTTGATGTTGAGGTGTGTTTCTTGTATGCAACAGTTATATGAATATTGTTTACCTATCCATAATATTAGTCTGTGTTTCTTTATTAGGAAATTGAGATTATTAAAATCAAGCGATATCAATGACCAACAGTTGTTAATTCTTGTTATTTTTCCTTTTTTGGTTCTTTTGGTGGTGATAGTGCTGTATACATCTATTTCACTTCTGGTTTTGCTGGTATGAGGTTATTTATTTCCTATGTTTTCATGAGTGTTATTAACCTCCTTTGATTACAGTTCTTCTATCCTCCTGGATGTGTGTATAAATAACTTTTTAATTCTGCTTTATTATGGAATATTTTAATTTTTCCATTTATAGTGATTAAACATTTTCATAAATATAGTATTCTAGCCTGAATTATGCTGTCTCAGAGTCTGAAGCAATCTGCTCTTATCTTTCTGGCTTTTAGTGTCTCCATTGAGATATCTGGTAAATTCTAATAGGTCTGCCTTCATGTGCTATTTTGATTTAATTTCTCATGCAGCCTCTGATAGTCATTCTAAATTCTATATGTTTAATATTTTGATCAATATGTGCAGAGGAAACTTTCTTTTCTTGACAAATATGATTAGTGTTCTGTACGTTATTTTACTTTTTGAAGCATGACAACTATTATAAAAGAAAACATTTACTTGGGTGACTTACTGTTTCACAGGTTTCATCAAGTATTAACATGGACAGGCCATAGTAGTGTGAAAGCAGACATTGTGCTAAAGAAAAAACTGAGAACTCTACATTTTGCAGGGAACAGGAAGTGAACTAAGACACTGGGTGAACTGGACCTCAAAGTCCAGCTCCACAGTAACACTCTTCCTCCAATAAAAGCATACATATTCCAACAGTGACACACCTTCCGATAGCATCATTCCCTATGAGATTATAGGAGTTAATTGCCTACAAAATACATAGTGTTGGAGATTGAATTCAGGTCCTTATTCTTTTGAACCAAGCATTCTTTCTGTCTTTCCTAATTATTTTTTCAGTCCATGATAAAGTTTTATTGTTTGTAGACTCTTCTATTTGGAAAAGAGATAACTAAGATGCTCAGTAGCCTGCCATGAATCTACAGATTATATATATAACCATAGCTTTGATGCAAGAAACAAATAGATAAGCAGAGATTCTAAAACATATATTACACTATTTTGCAGAAAATAGAGTATTAGTAACAGTAGCTCTGTCTTGGTTCTAGTGCTTTTTGTTTCTAGTTTGCATTATTTTTGTAATTGTATTTGCATTCTTATGTTGCTTTGCCTTTCCACATTGAATTTACCATGATCTGTGATCTTATTAGGTGTGTTATTGGCTGTATATAAACCAAGCATAGCTTGAAAATGAGCTTGTAAATTTCTGTATATGTACTTACCTTCCCCCTTGCTATAAGAGGAGCACATTCAATCAGCTCTGGAGATTTAAGAAAGAAGGACACACACACAGAGAACACTGTTGAGTCATTCCCATTGTCAATAACTGTTGTATGAGGTTTCTGGATCAGCCTTTCCAGTCTATCCCTGTGACCCAAACTATAGACCAACAGACCAGATGACTAGTAGACCAGCAGACCAGCAGACAAGCAGTTCTACAATCCCACAGGGACACACAAATGCTTACATTAATTTTGCACTGATTGCCCGAGGGACCTCACATATTGATAGCTAACTCTACTTTTAAACTAACCCATGATTCTTATCTTGTTCAGCCATGTATCTCAGTACCTTTTCTCAGCAGCATTTCAACTTCTTTCCTCTTCATCTCTGATATCTTTGATTTGCTCTGAACTGTTCCTAGTTTTCTTAGTCTGGTAGCCCCACTCACACTGTCAGTCTTTGTCCAATCAGCATTTTTATTAAACCAGCAGGTGGAACAATTATTTACAATAGAACAGAATACAATCCCACTACAAATAACTTTAAATCGTTCCTCAATTTTTAGCAGCAGACATATTCATTATCAACACAAACCCTTAATTAAGGTCCCAAATAGGTTTATATTATGTTTCTTTTTTTGGAAGTAGCTAAGGGATTAACTTTATTTGAACTTCATTATCATGATATATATATATATATATATATATATATAGACACAAGGACACTTTAGACAGTTATAATTCATTATTAATAATATATTAGCTTGCAATATTATCATTTTCTCTCTGAGCCTATGTAAATAGATTAACTCTGAAGTCTTTAATGTATTTTATTTAAATTTAATAGTCTTGTATCAATTAATCTATGAACAATGAATATTTTAGACTACAACTGTTTGGATAGCTCATCCTTAGCAAGTTAAGTATATGAGGCAATAAATATTAAGCAGATAAATGTTGCTCAATCATGAAATTTTTCAAATAATATTTCTTTCTTAATTACAGGTATTTAGTTTTCTAGGAAAGGTCACTGATATGAATATGACATTTTGCAAAGTGTAGCTGTTGATAAAGCAAAATCTATTTTTGATCATTTATCCAGAAGAAATAAGTCCATGCCTATTTTATTCTCATTATCAGTTAATTCAAACATGTCTGCATTATTAATAGTTCTGAGTATGACTTTCTTTGCTTTTCAGACAATTCAAATTATGTTTAGTAATATATAAGTTATAGACTCTCTTTTAGTTTTACACTAAAATTTTCATTAAGCTGGTTAAAATTCTACAACATATTTTGAATATAATATATGATTTTTTTCCTTCTGACATTTAATTAACAAGTATTATTAGATGTTTTTATATAGAGGTTCACTTTTTAAGACAGATTTATGAAATATTTATTGATGATTTTATTTTTGTAAGAATGCATATCTATCTATTTATATTTGTTTTGTGTGGTTATACACATCTGTATATGTGAGCAGATGTTCTTTCATGCTTAAGCAAAGACTTGAAAAATATGTTGGGGATCCTATATTTTTCTGTACATATTCATTGAGAAGGATGGTTCCATGAGCCTGGGACTAACATATGTTTCTCAAACTAAAGACTAGCAAGACATAGTAATCTTTCTGTGTGTGTCTGCCTTAGAGTTGAGCAACAGGTATTGCCATGTCATTTAGCATTATTATATAAGTGCTGAAATCCAAACTCTGTTTCTAATGATTTTGCTTTAATTACTATTAGTCATGAGTCATGTCTTCATCTTCATAGGTTCTGTACAGCAAGCCAAGAACTAAAGATCTACACAAAATGGAGAAGGTATTTTCTGCTATTGTTTCTTACAATGTATACTTCTACATTAGTCAATAAGGTAATCTTATTCTTGTATATAAAGCTTTGAGGTATTTTGTTTTGCACTTATTTCCACCCTGGAACGTTGAGGCAAACTGTAATTTTCCTACAACTAGGAATGACCGAGTAAAAAGCAGATATTATCTTCTTTGCTAAATAACCTTTCAAGTTTCAGGAAACACATGCTAAATTCTCTGAATAATTAACATACAAATTGCTAATCTAAACCTGGAATTGTTTATTCCCTTGGTGACTATACATTAGACTGTAGAAAGGGGCCCTCCATGCTTCCCCAATAGTAAATCTGAGTTTCTAATTCCACCAAATTTCAAAGCAGTCAACAATCACTACATGCACTTGTGTCATAGCATTAACACTAAGAATGATGATTCTATCTCATAACCTCTCTGAAATTTCTGCTGATACAAACAGAAGAGTGCAATAGGTTGATAGTTTTGGAACACTTAATGAAATATGATGTCCTTTAATAAATCATGGAGATGTCATGGTCCAGTAATTGGAGGCTTACTTTAAGATGGAATATAGAACATATATATTCTCCTTTGCATCTTAGTTACCAGTTTAGAAGCAATAGAAAGATATTATTATCATTGATGACTATATCTAAAATTCAAATTTTTTGCAATTACTATTTTAAAATAATATAATTTGGGGTATTATAGTATCATTAAAGTATTCTAGTAAGACAAATAAAATGAGATAATACCTTATAACTAAATATATAAAATAGAAATATATTTTATTTATTTTCTGTATTTTTGGTGGATTGAATCTTAACTAAATTTGTAAGAAGACTTTTTGATAAATAAGAGAATCTTGACATTTTGGATACAATTATTTTATTTTCTATGAACAGTTTAAGAAGCATTATTCACACCAGGGCTGTCAAAACTCTTAGAAGAGGTTTTACAAAGAGAAAGGGTATTATTTCCAGACATAATGTAATGAAAGTGTCAGTGTTGAGTTTTTGTATATCTATTTAGAACATTTCAAAGTATCCACTAATGGAAAATTCTAGACTAGCTCAAATCTGTTATGGTTTTTAAGTAAAGACATAATTTTGAGAAAAATCAATAATACATTTACTACTAAATCTCAGTTGAAATATTTTTCTACTCAATCTTAATTTGTTACAGAAGAAATATATGTGTATTTATCACACATACACACTTTTCTGATTTTCACTCTACTATTAACAGACTAGATCTGACAAAGAAAATGGTAAGGTTAAATAATAGTAATAAAGGAGAAACTTAAATATTTGAGCCATGCATGGTAGAGTAGATGGGAAAAGATGAATGATTTGGGGAAAAAACCATAGAATGATATTTTGGAAAGTGGGGGTGCGTAAAATTTACCCATAAACTTCCAATTTTAGATTACTGAGGAAACTAAAAATAAATAGTTATCACATCTGTAAATTACATAGTTGAAGCTTTAAAATTGAAAAATAAAAATGATGTACACCTGGCTATAAGACCTAGACTGGCCCTTCATTAAATCTGACAGAAAAACGAGAAAGTAAAAAAAGTACAGTATACAACAGGAAGATTCATTTCTGAAGCCAATGTGTAAATGAAGATTTTCTAGTCTTTTTGTTCTTCCACAATTTTGTTTGCTTCTCCTTATCTGATATTTCTGAAAAGAAATCAAAATCAAAAAATTTGTTATATTTTAGAAATTTTAGAGGCTTTAAGCATGGCTAATGTCTAGAATCACAAAAATATCTCAAGCCACCCTATTCTACTGAGGAACTCTAAATAAAAAAAAAAACAATTTATAATAAAACATGTTTCAAAATACAGAACAGTACAGAGTTTTAAGGAAATCTCAAGTTCTCAAGGTGTATATCAAATGTCATACACAGGTCCACTTTATAGGAAGCACTCAAAGAACTGCAAAATTAAAATGGGTTGTGAAATATTTTAAAACAACTTGAGTCCTCATGACAGTACCATACATGGCAGTTTCTGATTCAGTACCTGTGGAGAAACTGAGCCTCTCAGATAGCTGTACTTAATCCTCTTAGTCTCTTTGTCTCTTGGTCTTCTATGGGCCAGGGGTCTGTTGGTTTCCAGATTCTACTCTTTTTGTTCTGTGGGCAGGAATCTGTGGGTGTCTGCCACTGAGGTTGCAAAGTAATGTAATTTGGGAAATAGAATGGGGTTTTGAAGCTGAAGGTTTCAGGTGAGGTGGATTTTACTGGGGACTTTGGCTTACAGGGTCTTTCACTGCTTGCCTGGCTTTAGAGCAGAGATAAGTTGGGGTAGGGTTTCAAGAGCTGTGTCCCAGGGCCATTTCCAGAGACTGAGGACGCTGTCTGGGCTGAGTGAAATGTCACTCACTCTTATTCTTCTGTGGGCCTGGGGACTGTAGGTTTCTAGTTACAGCTGAGGTTTCCAGGTGATGTTGTGGGTTGGGGAATATGGTGGGGTTTTTGAACTAAAGGTGTCCAGTGAGCTGGGTTTTGCTGGGCTTTTGGACTGCATGTACGTTCCCTGCTGAACTCTTTTTACTTCTGTGGGCCAGTGGCATTTATTCTTCCCTGAAAGTCTGGCAGAATTTTGTTCTAAAACCATCTGGCCCCACACATTTTGTTGTTTTAGTTGTTAATCTGAACATTTCTGCCTTTACTTCAATAGGTGCTATAGTTTTGTTTTAAATATCATCCTAAATTCATTAGTGAATATACTCAGGATAAAGTATGTATTTTATTTTTGCAAGAATTTTTGTAACATCTTATTCTTCATAGTATTTAATTATTCCTCTGATTTTTTTAATAAAATAAAATTCTTTGTAAATAACCATTAGTGAATTTCAAATAATTAAAAAAAATAACAGCAGTAAACTGGGTAAGAATACCATACACACTAAATTATGCTTGTGATGACTAAAAACATTTAAAAAAAGCCAATCATTATGTCTTGTTTTAAGCATTTCTATGTCACAACTAAACATGATGTTAAAACTCTTTATTCATAATATCTTAAATATTTCAGTCTTTTTGTATAATTTCTTCTTTGCCCTATTTGTGCAATCAAATAAGCAAGAGCTTTTTATTTAAATAGGAGCATGTAATTCATTCCTCATTTGTATGAATATAAGTTTATATTTGCTGATAAATTTTCATGCACTAAAATTGTCATTTAAATATGAATATGTGTTTGAAAGTTTTTCTATGAATAAAAAACAAGATTATAAAAAATATATTTTCTCAAATATTAAATAATATTTTTATATTCAGTACTCATTGACAATTTAAATACTTCAGGGATCTATTCCTGGTATATGTTAAAATATTTGATTAAAAGTAAGTTTAGCTGAGGTATATTAATATTATGCTTCACCAGAACCCCCTGGAGTAAGCTTGTTGCTTAAACTGTAAAAAGGTCACACATTTACAGGATATTACTGTGTTTCAAAAATAATTAGATTCTCCTTGTCTGTTGGGGAAATAGAAAGAAAGATAAGGTCAACATTTTAGGCAATTAAATTTAACCTTCTAAATTAAACATTGGTGATTTGGATTTACTTTCAATGTTCATTAAGAAAGCATTCCTTTTATGCATATAGGTACATATTATGTTTATATAATCTGTTTACTACCAAAAAGATGCCATGATCAGTTTATGTTGAGGCATGAATTATCGCATGCAATTTAACATATTTAATAATCAAATTCCAAAACACATAACAAAAATTAACATTTTGGAGATCTTTATTTTAGATTTACTTATCTTAATTTTTATGATTTTTTTTTCTTTTGCATGTCTGGGTGATCTGTAAGAACAATGATGCTCCTAAACATAGAATCTTTAGTATCAACACGGTATAATTATACACAATAAAAATTTCAGTCCAGAAGCAGTATAGGAAACATCAACTATGTAAGAGTGTATTATGATAGCTAGAAAGAATGTGTTCTTGCTATGTCATTTTGTAAAGACTTTAGAAAAACAAATATTTAAAATAGAGATAATTTACTTCACATTTAAAGTGTGATATAAAAAGTTAAATATAAATCCAGCAATTTAATAAAAGCATTGAAGTTTTCTTCTTTTATTGTTCACTACCTACTTTGTTAAATTGTTATTATCTTCTTGAAAAATATCACTGCTTAACATTGGATTTCATTGTAATTATATAATTTTCATTATTTTTCTATACTTGAAGAGTATATTTCTTAAATATAAAATATGTTTAACTAAGTAAGCAAGTAAAAATGAATTTGACCATCAAGTTATTCTTTCCATTTGGTTATGGAGAAATCTTACTGTGTGAAATATTTTTTTATTTATCTTCATTATTTTGTAAAAACTTAAGCCTATTCCTAATCAATTAATGTGTTACACTCTACCATCTAATAGCACTCTACCATCTCAAGGTTACTAAGTCAAATACAAACACTGATTTCACTGGTAAATTTTGCATATTTTTTTATAAATGTGTATATGGCAAGCAGATATTCCAACAATTAGTTTCATATATTTTGAATGTAAAATGTCACTTACTCTTACAGAGTTTTAATATGGAATGTCTTTCTGTATGCTGAAAAATTACCATTGGAAAAATTAAAAAAAAACTGTTTTGGCCTATGACAAAGCTGCTTATAGAAAATCTAAACATAGATTGGTATTTTATTTGATCACAGTGTGAACCCTAAAATTCTCCTGAGTTGGGGTGATAAAGTGGTCCCTGTCAGTACCTCAGCCAAACTGACATTTCTGAGACTTTAATTCCTAGCCACACATTAGTCAATTTGAGGTATGATAAGAAACAAAATAGTTAAGAGATATGCAGTAAAGACAGATTCAAAGAATCTCTATATAGTTTACAATGTGTTTAAAAATATACATAATCTTGGAAAAGAAAATTTTTTTTTCAGGAAAAGCGATAAAGTCTTTTATAAGAATACATAAAGTAATGCATATGACATGTAAAGATGGAAATACACAGTCTTGATACAGTATATTATGTTGTCTTTGAATTGTTTGACTGCTGAGGATAAAACAAAAGTTGTAAAGAAACATTTGAGTATAAATACTACTGAATTAATCCAACTTATATATTTTATAAATACATTGATTTTAAAATTGAGTTTTAAAAATATGTTACTTTGAGGAAGATGTTTTCTTTTTATTTCCACAGAAAACAAAAGGTTTTGAATTCATTATTGTTTAAGAAAAAACAGGTTTGTTCAAAAAAGACACCCTGCAAATCTCTGGTGGGAAGAGATGGACATATCAACTTCAAAGCTTCTAACTAAGATGATTTAAGCTCACAATCCAAATAAGATTACCAGCACCTACAATAGAAAACTATGCCCAAATTCCCAAAATATTGTTTATAAATGTCTGTTTTCATTATAATTGTAAATGGTCATAGTCAGTTTTTCCTAAGGGAAAAGGGGGAAATAGGATATAGAAATGATTTTTTAAAAGATTATTGAATCTACTTTGATCCAAATAACAATTATTAGCATCAAAAAAAATTTATTGCTATAAATTTTAGTTTATTAATACAAATGTAAGGTCAATTTTGTTACACTGTATGTTTATTTCTACTCTTATTAAAGGTATTACATAATTAAACTCATTTAAATTTGTAATGTATAATTAACAAATACAGATTAATAATTGTCTATGATAATTAAACACTACAGTCATGTTAGGTTTTTATATATGTAAAAATATATTTAAATTAGATAGGTAATCTTCAAGCTCTTCAAAGACCTACAGATTATGGCACTTAAAATGTTTTAAGAACTTAGACTCTTCTAGACAGTGAGACATGTCTAACTACTCCTGGCAGCACCAATGTGCTTCAAAAGGATGGGCATCAAAAGAAACTCCATGTGAAGTTTACTTTCATTGTGCCAAAGGTTAGGCACTTAGAAAGAGACTATTCTTGCCTTGAAAGCTTAATAAAATGTTATATAAATGAGAAATGCAGATGCATAGAAAAAGGACTTGTGAATTGCTTTATAGAGACTGCCAGACATTCTGAAACACACAGAGAGAAGCAACTGACAAACCTTGTAAAAATGGATGAAATAGTCATTCAAATATACTGCTTCACTTACAAGTCTGCAAGAGACTTTAGGCCTCTAGGATGAACAGGGACACCACAACATTATAAAGGAACTTTGGATAACTGTCCAGGTATTCTGATGTTTCTGTCATTTCTAGAACTTGAAGGTTGCTTGCTATGTTCTTCCTCTTTACTTGAGTAATATTTTATCCTTCTGTGGTCTTTGATGAAGTTAAAGATTAGTTATAATTATAGATTTTCATAGTTATAATAAAAGTAATTAGATGTGAAACTTTGAGCTCACAAGGATAATGTGGATGATATAATTTTTTTTTAAATTTTGCTAAATAAAAATCAACTAGGTGCTGAAATTTTAATTCTTGCTTGATAGCTATTTTGTTATATGTAATTTTGCAATGTTAAAATTTAAATGATTTTTATTAGACAAAAAAGAGAAAGTCATATGATATGCCTTACTGTATGCTGTTAACTAGCTTTGTTTAATAAAAATCTATTTTGCCTATAGCAAGGCATCTTAGAGACAGGCAGGAATCAGAACACATATGAAGGGAAAAGAGGAAAGATTCAAATGGAGACCTGCAAGCCGCCACCAAGATATCATGATTTAAAAGTACAGGTAAGCCACTAGCCATGTGACAAAACATTGATTAGTAGAAATAGGTTAAGTTGAAAGAGCTAGCAAATAATGAGTCTGAGTCATATGTCAAAGAGTTTGTAAATAATATAAACTTTTGTATGATTATCAGGACTAAGCAGATGTGGGTGGTCTGGACCTCAAAGCTAGGGCAGGCAAAAAACTTCCTACGACAATGTTTTGAATGTCATGTTGAGAATTGTTTCGTAATCAAGTGTGTCAAATTTAGAGAACGTTTCATAAGGTGCTGAGTAGGAGGTATATTCTCCTGCGTTGGTCTGGAATGTTCTATAGATGTCTATTAATTCCGTTTGAGTCATGAAATCTGTTGGATCCCTCAACTTTCTGTTAAGTTTCTGTAAGGCAGACCTGTTCGAAAATAAAAATAGGATATTGATCTTTTCACTATTAGTGTGTAGTGTTTGATGTGAAATTATACTTTAGTAACATTTCTGTTAAATATGTTGCTGTCCTTGTATTTGGGACATAAATACTCAGAGCTGAGACTTCATCTTGACAGATTTTCCCTTGTGCTAATATATAATGTCCTTCTTGCAGTCTTTTGATTGATTTTAGTGTGAATTCTATTTTGTTAGATATTAGAAAAGCTACACTAGCTTGTTTGTTAGGGCCATTTGATTTGCAAGTACTTTTCTCAACACTTTACACTGAGGTAGTGTCTTTCTTTGAAATTGAAGAGTGTTTCTTGTATGCAACAATAGGAAGAATCTTGTTTTTATGTCCCTTCTTTTAGTTTGTTTCTTTTTATAGACAAACTAAGTCCACTAATACTAAGGGATATTCATGAGCAATGGTTGTTAATTTCTGTTTGTAGCCAGATATTCTTCACCTTAGATGCCTGATGTAACAGCATATTAATGACATGCAATTTATTGAAAGGTTAATATTTATTAAAGCAGTTAATAGCAACTTAAAATAGTGAAAGAGTAAGAGAGAAGTCTGGAATGATCCACTCAACAGAATTTAACAGGTCTTCCTTCCAAGCAATAGGAAAGCCTAGAGAGCTGTGGACATGTACCCTAATATTTAAGCTATTCCAAGACATGCCTCAAATCTACAACCTGAAATGTCATAGGTGAATCCCATACTTATCCTGGCCAAAAAGCCAAGCTTCTACTTCAAAATGATGTACTTGATTCTATCTACATGTGTTATTTTTTGATGGAAGTGAGTGAGTGTATGTGTCTGTGTGTGTGAGTGTGTGTGCATATATGTGTATATTTGTGTGTGTGCGTGTGGTGTGTGTGTGTGTGTGTGTGTGTGTGTGGTTCCTTTCTTTGAGATAAGCTGCTGTGTGTTTATCTATTGCTTGTGTTTTCATGTGTGCATTCTATTACTTTCTGTAAGGCTGAATATATGGATATATATTGTTTAAATCAGGTTTTGTCATGGAATATCTTGTTTACACTGTCTATGGTGAATGAGAGTTTGGCTGGGTAAAGTAGTCTGGGCTGGCACTCATTGTATCTTAGTGTCTGTATATCAGCCTAGAACCTTCTAGCTTTCATAGTGTCCACTGAGAGGTCAGGTGTTATTCCGATGAGTCTGTCTTTATAAGTTTCTAGGTCTTTTACTTTTGAAACTTAAAAAAATATTTTTTATTCTATATGTTTAGTGTTTTGAATATTAGGTGGTTAGCAGACTTTTGTGGGGCCTAGTATGTATAGTATTCTGTAATTTTTTGTTTCTTCATAGGCATTTTCTTCTTTAGATTGAGCAACTTTATGATTTTGTTGAATATATATATATTCTGTGTCTTTGAAGTGGTATTCTTCTCCTTCTTTTGTCTCCTTTATTCTGTTGAGAATTTCTATTTGGCTCTGAACCCCATTTTCAAATTAGATTCTTTGAGTTTTATTTTCTAGTTTCTTTATTATGGAGTTCTCTATATATTTTAGAGATGATTTTTTTGGACTAAGTAATGCTGGTGAAGAGTTTTTCCCCTTCTGTAGGTTGTCATTTTTGTCTTATTGATTGTTGTTAGCCTTGTAGAAGTTTCTCAGTTGCTGTGTTATTGTTATATTTAGGATGTGATCTCCAGTGCTAAGGCATTCTAGGATATTTCCTACTTTTTTCTGTCATGTTCATTACAACTGGGTTTATGTTGAGGTCTTTGATCTACTTAGACTTGAGTTTTGTGCAAGGTGATACACATTTATCTATTTGCCTTCTACATACCACCATCCTGTTATGCCAGCACCATTTGTTGATGATACTATATTTTGTCAGTAGTATATTTTTGGCCCCGCTCTCAAAAATTAGTTGCTAATATTATATGAATTAAGGTCAGGGTCTTCAATTTTATTCCATTTATCCACAAGTCTGTTTTTATACCAATACCAGGCTGTTTTTATTATTGTAGCTCTATAGTATAGCTTGAAGTCAGGGATGATGATGCCTCCTGAAGTTCTATTATTAAAGAGAATTGTTTTGGCAATTCTACATTTCTTCTAATTTCACATAAAGTTGAGTATCATTCTTTCAAGGTCTATGAAGATTTATATTTGTATTCCGATAGGGATTTGATTGAATTTGTAGTAACTTTTGGTAAAACTGCGATTTTCACTATGTTGACCTTGCATATCTAAGAGAGTTAAAGATCTTTCCATTTTTTTTAATATCATGTTCTATTTTTGTTTCTGTACCTTAAAATTCTGGTCTCAAAGTCTGTCATGTCTTTGATCAAAGTAACTGCAAAATATTTATTTACTAAAATTTGCAACTATTATATAGGATGATGTTTTCCTGATTTCCTTTTCAGTTCTTTTATTATAAGTTTTTAGGAAGGATATTGGTTTTATTTTTATTTAATCTTGTATCCTACATTGCTGAAGGTGTTTATCAGCTGAAGGAGTCCCCTGGTAGAATTATGGAAGTCACTTATATATACTGTTATATCACCTGCAAATAATGATACTTAGATTTCTTCCTTTCCAATTTGTATTTTCTTTAATTCTTTATGATATCTTAATGTTCTAGCTAAAACTACAAGAACTCTATTGAATATATGTGCGGAGCATGTGAAACCTGTTTTGCTCCTAATTTTACTGGGACTGCTTTAAATTTCTCTCCATTTAGATTTATATTGACTCATGGCTTCCTGCATATTTCCTTTATTATGTTTAGGTTTTTTTTTTTCTTTATACCTGATCACTTTAGGACCTTTAACATTTAAAGAGTGTTGGATTTTGTCAGAAGCTTTTTTAGCATCTACTGGTATGATCAAGTGGAGTTTTTTTATATTATATATATATATATATATATATATATATATATGACAAATGAAATTGACTGTTTTTTGTATGTTGAGCCTTCCCTGCATCTCTGGGTTGAAGCTTACTTGACCGTGGTCGATTATTTTTTTGATGTGATCTTAAATTAAGTTTTGACAGTATTCGTGCATCAGTGTACATGAGGACATTTGCATCAATGTACATGAGGGAGATTGGTCTGAAATTCTCTTTGTTTGTCACATCTTTATGTAGTTAGGCTATTGAGTGACTATAGCCTCCTAATGACAGTTTGGCAAAGTTATTTCTGTTACTATTGTGTGAACAATTTGAATTTTAGTAAGCTGTACCTGTCTAGAATATTTTTAATCTCTTTTAGGTGTTCCAGCTCAGTGAAGTACAGGATTTTGAAGTATGACCTAAGAAATCTCTCAATTTTCTAAATGTATGTTGATATGTCCTTTTCATTTCTAATTTTGTGATTTTGAACATTCTTTTTGTCTTTTGATTAGTTTGAATAACATTTGTCTATATTGTTGACTTTCTGAAAGAACAAACTTTGTGAGTCACTGATTATTTATATTGTTCTCTTTGTTGCAATTTTATTGATTTTAGCCCTGAGTTTGATTATGTCCTGCTTTCTAGGATTTCTGGGTGAGTTTACTTCTAATTGTTCTCCAGTTTTCAGCTATGCTATTAAGTCTCTGTGTGAGATTTCTCCAAGCTTTTTAAGTAGGCCTACTTAACCTAGTTGATATTTTCTCTTAGCACTGCTTTCATTGTGTCCCATAGTTTTGGGTATGTTGTAAACTAATTTTCTTTGAATTATAAAAGGTCTTTATTTTTTTTAAGATTCTTCCTTGACTGTGAGGTTGTTCAATTGAGAGATGTTTAATTTCAATGAGATTGTAGGCTTTCTGTGGTTGTGTTGTTGTTGAACACTAACTTTAGTCCATAGTGGTCTGAAGGGATACAAAGAACAACCAGATTTAGATAATACCTATTCACAAATCTAGCCTTACAGAAAACACTAGAGGAAAAACTCTATGAAGCCAAAAGCAATAGATAATATCACAGAAAGAAATCCCAAAGAAAGAAATCACACACACTACCACCAAAAAATAACAGGAATTAACAATTACTGGTCATTAATATCCCTTAATATCAATGGACTCTATTCACATATAAAAAGACACAGGCTAACACAAAGGACACATAACAAAAATTCATCCCTCTGCTGCATACAACAGATACTCCTCAACTTCAAATACAGATACTGCCTCAGAGTAAAGGGTTGGGAAAAGACTTTTCAATAAAATGATCTTAAGAAACAAGCTAGTGTAGTTATCCTAAAATAAAAAAAAAAATAGACTCCAAATTAAAATCAATCCAAAGAACTCAAGATGTACATTACCTATTAATCTCAGGAAAAAAAATTAACAAAATGAAGTCTCAACCCTGAACATTTATGCTCCCAATACAAGGATACCCACATTTATAAAAAAAAATTAAAATACTAAAGTTTAAATCTCATATCAAGAGCCACACACTAGTAGTTGGAGACTTCAATATCCTATTCTCAGCAATGTATATGTCTACAAGACAAAATCTTAACAGAGAAATAAGGAGTTGTTCAGATGTTATGACTCAAATTGACTTAATAGATATATATAGAACTTTTTATCAAAACACAATGGAATATACTTTCTTTTCAGCACCTCATAAAACTTTCTCTAAAATTTATCACGTATTCAGTTATAAATCAAATATAAATAAAAACAAAAAACTTAAAATAATTGCTGGCATTCTATTATCCTCATAAACTTACTTTTAAAGTCATTTTTTTCTTTTTCATTGTCATGCTTATGTCTTGCTGTTTCAATACCACTATTATTTTACTGGTATCATATTGTTCTTTATGTTGTTAAATATATTTTTTCACTGGTCTATCCATCCTTCTTACGTTTATGCAAGTGGTGCCTGTGTCTCCAGAAACTGCTTTTGGTCCAATTGGCACTGTGGTGCTTGCATCTCAGGGGACTGCTGGGGCCCTGGAGAATGGGCTGCATTTCTGGGTGCAATGGAAATTTTAGATTACATTTTTTAATATGGGAGAGGGGTAGCCTCCAGTAGAAGTTTTGCCTGCTATCGTTCAAATGATACAATCAATTTAATTGCACTTTTCTAATATTCAGCACTTACTTATTGCCCTCCTCCACTCCCTCTTGAACCCTTCTCCTTCCAAAAATTTTCATTATATTTTATATACTAGTATTTCTAAGTATATGTATTTACTGTAGAGTCTACATGAGGTAGGAGGAAATGTGGTCTATGTCTGAATCAGACACTGTCTATGAGATATTTCTTCTTTGTTTTAGGTATTCATAATGAACATATCTTAAATTGGAGGGTTGTCAATATTTTATAACCTGAGAAGTTAAAATTTACATAAGAACAGGGCAAATAAATTCCCCGATACCTATAAATAGCTTATGACTGGAGTTTGATAACCCAATCAACACCCTTAACTAGTAACCCAGATAATCAGGAGGCATGTCTTTGAAGAAGGCTGACTTTTATTTTATTAAAGTTACTCAGACTCTCAATAAAGTTTTGTGTTTGTTTTTGCTTCAACACATTTTCTTTTGGTTAAATCAGCTATATTCATATAACTTGAAACTGAAGCTTTATTATCAATGAAATAAAATAATTAAAATGACATTTAATTATTGTTGGCATGCTTTTATTTTTCCAAATGAATAAATATTGTAGAATATTTTAGTTGAATATTTTAATTTGAGAGAGGACAAATGTTGGATGGCAAGCTTTGAATCAAAGCAACTTAGAAATACATATTAATCTGTCATCCATGTCACTGACAAGACCTGAAAGGTCTAGGAATTGTTGACCATATAAATAAGTGAAACACATTTTCCTATGTAACAGTCAAAATGAAAGCTTCAGCTATGCAACACAGAGCTACATAAATTCACATATAATAAGTAGAAAAGAAACCATAAATTAGAATTCTAAAGATTTGTCAGTATAGTTGAAAAAAAAAAAGACAAGACGCTTTATAGTCACTAGTCAGTTTAAAAGTGTTTAAAGTCAGTAAAAATGGGAATAAGTGCATTATTATCTAAATCTTTTACTAAGTGATAAATCTACTTTTCAAGGGATATAAAGAAACAAATTTTACTGCTGTCCATAAATAGAGCTATTTTCATGAGACATCTTGGGCTTAGGAATAAAATGACAGTACTGAACAGTCATAGCCAAATAAATGAATAGAGACAATAATATCTATCAACATATGCTATCACCATTTCAAGTACCCAAACAATCTCAAAAGCAAATTAAAATTGAGAATTGTATCTTATTTTTAGTTTTGGGAGGATGTTTTCACAGTAATGGTCTAGGAATATACTTTGCCAAAAATTAATAAATAAATATAAGTGCAAATGTATACACTTTGGTATAAATATCACTGCACTATCACTACTTTTTATATTTTTCTTACATTTTATCATTAACTCCAATCAGTTGAAAATTTTTCTCTGAATACAGTAGCTTAAGAAACTTATAAATTAAAAATGAAATTTACTATTAGCATAGTAAAAAATAAAAAAATTACTTAGAAAAAATATAATTTGAAAAATTCTTTACTATGTTTATTTCACCTTCACATGTTTCATTTATTTATGTTGTATTTGAATCTACAAAGTCCTTTGCTTTCTGAGGCCTGCCCCTTTGCTGAATTTTTCCTTATTCACTCTCACATTTTCCTCCCAGTACTGTTCCATTGCCTTTAATGCATTCTTAGAGCACACTTGGTGCTTCTAATTTCTGTTGTATCCAGGTCTGTGAATTCCTTCCCCAGGGTCTTCAGGATCTCAACTTACCCATTATTTTTTATCCGTTCTTTCTTTGGTTTCTTCTATCTCATTGAACAGAAGTGTCTACTTGCATCCATGACTTATTCAATAATGAGAAAGAGAAGAAATCTTATGCTTTTCATGTACATTAATTTATAGTTTAATTAAAATGTTAGTTTTTTGAGTTACTTGATGTTTATAAAATAAAGATCAAAATGCAAAATTGCCAAGTACCTTCTTCTTTAAGGAGCCTATTTCTTTATTTTTATAAAGTTTTTTCTTATTTCATTTTTTATTCAAACTTTTTTTAAATTTTACATACCAACCATAGTACTGCTTCCTTCTCCTCCTCCTACTAGCCCCCAGCTTCTCCCCACCCAATCCCTCATCCACTTCTCACAGAGGGTAAGAACTCCCACAGGGATTTAGCATAGTCTGCATATCAAATTGAGGCAGGACTAAACCCATCCACCATATGAAGGCTGAATAAGGTATCCCTCTAAAGGGAATGGGCCCCAAATATCCAGTTCATGCTCTAGAGATAAATCCTGGTCCCACTGCCAGAGACCTCACGATCAACATCTGTTAGAATGGCTAAGATTAAAACATAAATGATATAGCCTTTGCTGGAGAGGATGCAGAGCAAGGGGAACACTCCTCCATTTGGGGAGGAGTGTAAATTTGTCCAGCCACTCTGGAATGCAGTATGGCAGTTTCTCAGAAAACTGGAAATCAGTCTCCCCAAGGATCCAGCAATACCTCTATTGGGTATATACCCTAAAGATGCACATTTGTATTCTAAAAGCATTAGCTCAACTATGTTATAGCAGCATTATTTGTCATAGCTACATTTATTTTCAATTTGTTTAAATATGATACATTTGTTATAATTGATGAAATAATGGTGTATTACATAAAATGCAAATTTTATATATGAGAGGCCATACTGTGCTTCATACCTTTTATATTTTTATAATTCATCTATCTATAATTACTTTTCAGTAGCATTCTCTGAAAGTTTACCTAAATTTGCTATTAATTTCTTCCCCTCATCTTTGCACCTATCACTTGTCAGTTTTGTTTTCCACACATAATAGATAGCCTCCAGTCTTTTGTTCCATTTGGTAAGATTAAAAAAAATAATCAGTTACTGCCTGGAGATTGGGTTATGCAGTCAACGTTTTACCAACATTAATAATAATAACAAGATAAATTAAGTAGCAGAAGAAAGTACATATGTATATGTATAAATATTAAAATTTTTAATTAGTAGTTTGTGATTTATTTTTGATGTTATGTAATTAATCTTTGGTTCTGAAAATAATCTTAATAAGAATGATAATAGCTGTTATACATAATTTATCATATGGTGAAATTTAGACACAATAGGAATATACAAATTTTGCAATAAAATATGATTAATATATTGCTCAAACACTATTCATTTTATAAATGACTCATGATTTATTTATTTCAGATAAGACAAATATAAATAAATTTGAATTATATGTTTAATTTACAGTGTATTGTACTCTGAGATTTGAATTAAAAGTTTAGTACTAAAAATGATAATTTACTAAGTGCTTTATTTTATAACAAAAGTAATTGTTGTTTAAAAAGTCCTGAATTTGATCATAAGGGAAAGGATGCAAGGAGACATGGAAAGGGATCATGAGAGAATAGGATGGTAGAATGAGGCGGTGCCACAAAGAGGGCAAAGTATTATATATCCTGATGGAAGGAGCCATTGTGTGTTAGAGAGAAAACTGGTGCTAGGGACACAATCAAGAACCCGTAAGATGACCCTGGCTAGTACTCCAAACAATAATGGAGAGGGTATCCAAACTGACCTTCCACTATAGTTAAATGAATGGCCACCCTAATAGCCATTATACAATCTTCATCCAGCAACTGTTGGAGGCAGAAGCAGAGATCCACAGCTATGCACAGGTTTCAGCTCCTGGCCCAGCTGAAGAGAGGGAGGAGAAATTATATAAGCAAAGGGATCAGGATTATGTGGAGGAGACTCACAGAGACCACTTACCTGAGCTTTAGAGGGTTCACTGATTCTGAAATGACAACTAAGAAACCTTCATGAAAAGGAACTAAATGTTCCAAATGTAGAGGACAGCATCTTGCACTTGCACCACAGTTTATTTTTGTTGTATGAACTGGCTTCTTAGAGCTCATTCCCTACAGATGAACCCCTTACTAAGCCATGATACTTAGAGAAGGGACTTGGTCCTATCTCAACGAGATATGCCAGACTAATTGATTTACCTAGGGGGTCCTTTTCCTCCCTGGAGAGGTGGGGTTGGGGGGAGCCTGAGGGAGGACTGGAACACAGAAAGGAAAGGAGAGCAGTGCTATATTTTAAAAAAAGAAGTTCCCAATTTATATTCTATCTTCTTGGCCTATCAAAGCCACCTAAAGAATCCAGACATTTTTATTATCCTGTCAGTTACAGTTTTGCTGGAGTGAAGAGGTCAAAATAAAAATCAATTTGGCCTCTTTTATACATTAAGTAGAATCTCTCTCTCTCTCTCTCTCTCTCTCTCTCTCTCTGACTCTCTCTCTCATACACACACACAAACACACACACACACAGACATGTACACACAAAATGCACAGTTTATACAATTCAGGTATCATTGGAATTAGAAGAGCCTAGTCCCAACAGATAACTACATAACAACTACTGCATCTGTATGTCACAAAACAAAGCAGAAGAAGGCAAAGTTATCAGATTCAGGACACCAGTCTTTTCTTGAGACAGATGCATAAGTAAGACTAAAAGAATGTTGATATCAATAGATGTGTTAAAGTGAAATGAGGAATTTATAAGGAGTCTTACACAATAGACAAAGAACTACATTTACATAATAATTTTAGAAGGAAAATGTGCTGTCCAAAGAATGGCTTCCCTCTTCAGTTGTCCAACAAAAATTTCATCCTGAAACCATCTACATAAAAATTTTGAAATAAACTGAGTGAGTTACATTTACATATTTGTGTAAATATAGGCACATATGTACATGTACAATAATAATAAGCAAGCAAAGTGACTATTAACTTGAGAGTTGAGGTTATATAGAAGGGTTTGGAGTGAGAGTACCCTAGACAGACTGGAGAGAGGCTAAGAAATGGAAAAGTGGTGTGATTTTATTTTAATTAAAAATATGGTTTTGAAAAGTTATAAAAAACAGAATCAATGAGAAGCCAGGTGTAAGTAAACAGTGAAAATTTTTCAGCAGAACAAATGAATGCTACATAATTCAGCTATCTGAAGAGTGATATATAATTCTTCTCCTAAGAATTCACTTTTTACTTCTCAACCCCATTTTTTAATTATGTTATTAAGGTTTTGGCTTTTTGTTTCTTGAGTTCTCTATATATTTTAGAGATAAATCCTCTGTTACTTGTAGGGTTGGTGAAAATCTTTCCCCTTCTCTAGACTGTTGTTTTGTCTTATTGACTGTGTCGTTGGCCTTACAAAAGCTTCTCAATTTCAAGAGGTCCCACTTATTGATTGTTGTTCTTAGTGTCTGTGCCACTGGTGTTATATTTAGGAAATAGTCACGTATGCCAATGTGTTTCAGGGTATTTTCCACTTTCTTTTCTATCAAGATCAGTGTGGCTGAATTTATGTTGAGGTCTTTGATCAACTTGGATTTGAGTTTTTTGCAAGGTGATAGGTTTAGTTGCATTCTTCCTACACACTACCATCAAGTTATGCCAACACTATTTGTTGACGATACTACCTTTCTTCCGTTGCATATTTTTGGCCTCTTTGTCAAAAACTAGGTGTTCATAGGTGTGTGGATGAATGTCTTGGTCTTCAATTCGATTTCATTGATCTACAAGTCTCTTTTTATGCCAGTACCAAGCTGTTTTTATTACTGTACTTCTATTCAAGTCAGGGACGTTGATGCCTCCTAAGTTTTGGTTATGAATCTCAGAGGTCTGATAACTGACTTTGATGGGGTGCATGATGTAATATCACCAAATAATAATAATAATAATAATAATAATAATAATAATAAAGAGTAATATATGTTCTGTCACAGTGAAGTGCTACCTATCACAGGTCAGACTTGTAGATCTGAATCATCCACATATGTAACATAAGCCCTAAGTGATTTCTTTAAAACAAAGATCAAGAGCATACAACATGTCAAACTCAGAGTGATTCTATTTGTTTAAGGAGCAATTCTTTGTTTAAAATATTTAACTGGTAAACCTATTGATTTAACCAGATTCTATACATTAAAATTTATGTCATTATGGAAATCCTGACACAATCATATTATCTGAAAATAAATTTGAAGTTTTATTACATGACATATACTATTATACAAAAGAGTATGCAAAATGTAGTAGAAATGCAAGCACATTGAAAATGCTTTGTTAGGTAATGAATAGTATTGTATGAGTAAACAATTCAGAAGCTGAAAAGGTCTATATTGTTTCCAATTTTAATTCACCTTGATTGAAAAGCTCTTATGCTTTAGCAGCATGTCACTGACTTATTCAATTGCTGAGACAGGAATATTTCCAGAAAATGGGTGGAGAGTATGCCAGGGGTCAATTAATATATGCAAATTTGGAACTGAAATGTTGTGCTATGCTTGTGACAACTAAAAAGAAGTATGATCAAAACACAATTTGAATAAAAAGAAAAGCAATAGCAGTGCCAGACAGAAATTTTCAAACAGTATGCATTGTTCATTATTTTCAAAACTAGTTATGCATGTTAATATTTATTATAAGACCATTATGCTTATGTTTTAAAGTAATGAAAACTTAGTAGAAATTACATGGATTTATATATATGTATATATATAAATCCTGATATATATTTATCTATATAAATTGTGATATATATATATATATATATATATATATATATATATATATACAGAGAGAGAGAGATAGAGATAAAGGCACATTTGAACCTGAACTAACTGTAAAACAAGGTACTAAGATAAAGCTTTTCTACATGTGGCATTTTCAGGAGTCTATTTGAAAACTTATAACCAAATTCTCTTATAAATCATAGGATTTTATGAATAGTGCCCATCATTGAGGATGGCACAGGTGTCCCTACATGTAGAAAGACAAACTGACCTTGCCACTACAGAGCTCCTCAAAGAGATCTCCACGGCTCCCTATCATTACAAAATGCCAACTTTGCCCTGTTCTTTCTTGGACTGGGTCTTTTCATAGCATTTTTTCTCCTAGCTTGACTTCTTTGTGCATGTAGCACATCATGTGGTGCACATTTTCTCCCCTGTTGCCCATGATTGAGAACAGATGTTATATGCCTTTATAATTGTCTTCAGGAAATCTTGATGCTTTTTAATGGCACTTTGTTTCCTTTTGTAATCTGAAGGGTTAGTGGCATGCTTAGAGAGCCATGAAGTATAGAAGTTCCTTTTATTGTAGATAGTCATATACAATCCTTAGGCCTGCTGTTCCTCATTCACTGCTTGCTGGAACAGTTAGCACTGGTAAGGGTTTTTCACAACAGGTATTAATGCTCTACTGAAAGATGTAAAGACATTTCTGGTTTTTTCCAATAGGCAAGCGTTGAGCTACCAAAGATAAAAGGCTTCTTGATGCAAAAAACGTTTAATTTACTTTATCTTTTCTGAATCAAATTATTAGTTTTTGACTATAGAATATGAACAATTCAATAAGCTAAAACTTTTTCTCAAGTGTGCATCATCAAATAGAATAGAATGCATAAAATTAAACAGAAAGTCGTCCCTTTCAGAACACATCTGTTTGTGCTGTCAAACTTCAGATAATTTTTTTTAATGTATCAAGATAATCATGATCATAGACAAAAAGAATTGCCTGAAATACTTACTTAACATAGACATGAATGAAAGCCACAATTTTGTCATTGTATTTCCCTGTTTTTGTGCCTTTGGGGAGAATAATAACTTAAAGCAAAGTCTGAACTCTGGAAACATTACACTGAAATGGCAGCATCTACAATCCAGTCAGATCATTAAATGTTTCCACCTGATAACACACATAGTATTACAAATTTTGGAGCCCTCATTGTGCTTAGCACTAGTACTAATAACTATATTATTCACTAAATGTGCTGCTGTACTCTAAACACCTTTGAAATATTGTATATCCTTTGCAACAGCAATGTCCAGTAATGAAGTTAAGGCTCCAGATTCAAATACCTGCACATTATAGATCATTTAATTCATTGGACTGATCAAAAATTTTCCCATAGTCATCTCTCCTATAGTATACTTATTTTATTATTTCTGTAATAGGAACTGAAGCCAGGAAATAATCCTTTTTAGGTAAGCATTGCACTTCTATGCTAGATTTCTTCTTTTCTTGTTACTTTTGTTTAAAATGAGGTCATCATAAAGCCAGGAAAGGCTTTAATATTTGATGTTCCTACTTAAGGCTCATAAATAGCTGAAAATTCTGTTCTGTATGTCACAAGGTATAGCTATTTATTTCTATGTCTGATGATTCAAATGAATGATATATTTATGATCATTGTCAACTCTAACACACTGCATGTGCATTTAATTAATTTTCATGAATACTTAACTATTTTTTTCTTTTTTAAAAAAACTTTATTTATGCATTTGCCTGAAACTGGAAATACAAACAGTTGTGAGCTGCCATCTGGGTGTTGGGAATTGAACCCCGGTCCTCTGGAAGAGCAGTCATTGCTCTTAACCACTGAGCCATCTCTCCAGCCCCGAATACTTAACTATTAATAAAATATTTAATACACAATTTCCCTACATAATGTAACTTTATTAAACAAACAACCAAATCTTATTTTTTCAGGTAAATTATGTGTAAGTCTTTTTTTCCTCTTCTTTAATTATTCTTGTTAATTATTTTATTTAAAAGGTTTTTTTTAAACATACCTATCATGGCTCCCCCTCTTCACACGTCCAAATCACACCCTGGCTTCCCCCTTCCTGAATACTATCCACTTCTCTAAGAGGGTAAAACCTTCTATGGGTTGTCAGCAAAGTCTGGCTTATCAATTTGCAGGCAGGCCACCCTACCCCCATATTAAGGTTGAACAAGGTATCCCTCTATAGGGAATGGGCTCCAAAAAGCCAGCTCATGCACTAGATGTAAATTCTAGTCCCATTGCCAGAGGACCTGCATACTGCTCAAGTCACAAAACTGTCATTGACATTCCAAAGGCCTTGTTCATCATTTATATGCATAATCCCCAGCTGTCAATCTAGAGTCAGTGAGGTCCCAGTAGTTCCTGTTAATTGTCTCTGTGGTTTTTCTCATCATGATCTTAACACCTTTGTCCATACAATCCCTCCTCTTCCTCTCTCCATTTGGGCTGAGAAATGGGCTAGTGCTTAATTGTGGATCTTTGCATCTGCTTCCATTTGTTCTTGTATAGAGGTTGTATAATGAATATTATGGTGGTTATCAGTTTGATTACAGGGAGAGGCCAGTCCAGGCACCCTTTCCACTGTTCTTTGAAGTTTTAGCTGTGGTTATCTTTGTAAATTCCAGTAAAGAGTTGGGAAAAGATTTTCCAATCAAATGTTCCTAAGAAACAAGCAAGTGTTGCCATTCTAATATCTAACAAAGTAGACATTAAGCTAAAAGCAATGAAAAGGGACCAAGATGGACATTATGTATTCATCACAGGAATAATTGGTCAAGAGGAGATTTCAATCATGAATATTTATGTCTCTAGTATGGAGGCACCTACCTATGTAAAAGAAACACTGCTAAAGCTCAAATCCCACATCAGTTCTCACACTCTAATAGTGGGAGACTTCAATACCCCACTTTCACCCTTGGATAGGTCAACCAGACAGAGACTCAACAGAGAATTAAGGAGTCTATCAGAGGTTACAATGCAAATGGATTTAATAGATATTTACAGAAGCTTCCACCCAAATGCAAAGGAATATACATATTTCTCAGCATCACATGGAACTTTCTCTAAAATTGACCATATAATTGATCATTAAGTAAATATCAACATATACAAAAAATGGAAATAATTCCTTGTATCATATTGGATGACAAGGGCCTAAAGTTAGAGTCCAACAACACCAAAAATCACAGAAAGCCTACCAACTCATGGAAACTAAACATCACTCAGCTGAACCACTCCTTTGTCAAGGAAGAAATTAAGAAAGAGATCCCCACTTTTCTGAGTAACTGCCATATTATTTTCCACAGTGAGTGTATAAATTTACACTCCCAACAGCAATAAAGAAATATTTTGCTTGCTCCACATTGCCTCCAGCATATGCTCTCATCTGTGTTTTTATCTTAGCTATTCTGACTGTTGTCAGATGGTATTTTAGTGTTGTTTACTTTTTTTTGATGACTAAGATTATTGACCAATTTTTAAAGTGTCCTTTGGCCGTTTGAAATTCTTCTAAAGGGAATTCTCTGTTAGGTCTGTATTCCGTGTGTGTGTGTGTGTGTGTGTGTGTGTGTGTGTGTGTGTGTGTGTTGCCTAAAAACATTTTAATCAGACATGCAAAGTGGCTCCCCAAAACTATACATATCAAAGTCTGATTGCCCAGCAATGCTATAGTTGTGTAGATTAGCTCACAGCTCACATTTGCAGTGATGTTTTAGTCAGAGTTCCAGCACTGTAGTCACATAGTAAGACAGCATGCAACATGCACAGGACAATACATTTGATAATGACAATGACTATGTGGCTGGCTTGCACATTTAGCATGCTAAGCCTTTATGGTTGTTTTAAATTATAATCAATAATTCTGTTTTATTTTAAATGTTTTCTCTGACACACTAAGCTGAGATAACCCTCCTGTGTCATCAGTGGATCAAGAAGCCCTGTTGAACATTGGGCCTTGGCCATCTAGGCTTGTGTGCTGATGCTCTGTGATACTCAAGTAACATCAAACTCAAGAAATAGCCCACAATATCGCTACTGTTAAGCTGAGCACAGAACAAAAGAGAAAATGTTTTCTAACACACTCAACCATGACTTCAGTCACAACAAATGAGCCTAAATTATTTTTTCATATCTAGTTTCTTGAGTTTTTAAACTACTTTAGAGATCAGCCCTCTGCCAGAAGCAGAGTTGAAGATCTTTTCCCATTCCATAGGCTGCTATCTGCCTCATTTAATGTGGCCTTTGCTTACAGAAATTTCTCAGTTTTAGGAAGTTCAATTAATTGTTGTTCTCTGTGTCTCTGATATTGTTATATATAAGAAGTGGTCTTCTTTACCTATGTACTCAAAGCTTTATCCCACTTTCTCTTCTATCTGGTTTAGATTAACTAAACTTACATGATGGTCTTTGATCCACTTGGCCATGAGATTTTGTACGGTGAAAGATAGGGATCTATATGCATTATTCTAAATGCCAGAATCCAGTTATGCCAGCATCATTTGTTTAAGATTTTTTCATTGTGAGAGCGTATCCCAGAGCTCTCTGGAGCAGGCAGAGATAAACTCTGCCTGTCACAGTCACCCAAGCTGCTGCTAAGGGAATTCACAAGACTTCCCACCTCCAACTGAGCGATCAGATAAGGACTGGGGACCCTGTAGGACAGACTCAGACCTTGCCCAGAGGTGAGGAGGGGTAAGCAGGCCACAGAGCCTGTATTCCTGCCAGGGAGAGGAGACTTGAGCTCACATCGGTTCCCGTTCCAGTTCCGGGACCGGGTGCTGTCTGCAGTGCATGTCCCAGAACACCCTGGAGCAGGCAGAGATGAACTCTGACTGTCATGGCCCCCCCAGCTGCTGCTCAAGGATTTTGCACAGCTGCAACCCCGCCTCTAATTGCTCAAACAGAGAAAGATCGAAAACTTGAAATTCAGTACCCTGCCCAATGCAGAAGAGTGATTGAGCAGACCTTTTCCTCAGAGGTCACAGGAGGCACACAAGCCTGAGTGGCACAACTGGCCAGGAGCCACCTAATCGTGAACCACTAAAGCCAAGGGCAAACGCCAGTGCAAAAACTTACATAATAATATAAAGAACAACAAGGTAACTCCAGAAGAAAGTGGGGATTCTACAAATACAAGACCTGAACTGAGCAATGAAGAGGAAACAGAAGGAAACATCAACAAAAATTCCTTTTTGGTGATCATCGAAGCTCTCAAAGAAGATATGAAAAATAGTCTTAAAGAAATAGAAGAAAATACAAACAAAAAAAATTGGAAGAGATGAACAAATCTATGAAAGAAACATTCCAGGAACTAAAAGCTAAAATAGAAGCAATAAAAAAGGCACAAAATGAGGCATAGATGGAAATAAAAAATCTGAAGAAAAAAGCTGGAATCACAGATACAAGCATAACAAACAGAGTTCAAGAGATGGAAGATAGAATCTCTGAAGGGGAAGATTCAGTAGCTCAAATAGATATATCAGTCAAAGAAAATAGTAAAACTAAAAAAGCCATAACTCAAAATATTCAAGAAATTTGAGATACCATGAAAAGACCTAATTTGAGAATAATAGGAATAAAAAAAGGAGAAGAATACCAGCTGAAAGGCACAGATAATGTTTTCAATAAAGTCATAGAAGAAAACTTCCCTAACCTAAAGAAGGAAATGCCAGTAAAGATACAAGGAGCTTACAGAACACCAAATAGATATGACCCCCCAAAAAAGTCAGTGCGCCACATTATAATCAAGTCACAAAACATACAGAACAAGGAAAAAATTTTAAGAACTGCAAAAGAAAAGGGCCAACTTACATATAAAGGCAGACCCATCAGAACAACGCCTGACTATTCAATGGAAACAATGAAAGGTAGAAGGGCTTGGTCAGAAGTTATACAGACACTAAAACAGCATGGCTGCCAAACGAGAATACTATACCCTGCAAAATTACCAATCACCATAGATGGAGTAAACAAGATATTTAATGACAAAGTCAGACTGAAAGAATATCTATTTACCAATCCATCACTACAGAGAGTATTAGAGGGAAAACTCCAACTTAAGAACCCCAGATACACCCACAAAATCACAATCAATAATTCCACAGAAGAATACTCCAGAGAAAGGATATATAAACAAGTTACCACCAAAAACGGCAGGAAATATCAATCAATGGTCACTAATTTCCCTTAATATCAATGGACTCAACTTACCTGTAAAATGTCATACACTAACAAGATGGAAACAACAACAGAAGCCATCCTTCCGTTGCCTTCAGGAAACACACCTCAATCGCAAGGACAGACACCGGCTTAGAATAAAGGGTTGGGAAAAGATTTTCCAGTCAAATGGTCCTAAGAAACAAACAAGGGTTGCAATCCTAATATCTAACAAAGTAGACTTTAAGATAAAAGCAATTAAAAAGGAACAAGATGGTCACTACTTATTCATCACAGGAAAAATTGGTCAAGAGGAAATTTCAATCTTGAATATTTATGCCCCTAATATAAGGGCACCTACCTATGTAAAAGAAACACTGCTAAAGCTCGAATCTCACATCAATTCTTACACCCTAATAGTGGGAGAATTCAATACCCCACTTTCAACCCTGGATTGCTCAACCAGACAGAGAATCAACAGAGAAATAAGGAGTCTAAAAGAGGTTATGATGCAAATGGATTTAATAGATATCTAGAGAAATTTCCACCCAAATGCAAAGGAATATATATATTTCTAAGCTCCTCATGGAACTTTCTCCAAAATTGACCACATAATTGGTCATAAAGCAAATATCAACAGATACAAAAAAATGGAAATAATCCCTTATAACATATCGGACCACCAGGGCCTAAAGTTAGAGTTCATCAACATCAAAACCCAAAGAAAGTCTACCAACTCATGGAAACTAAACATCACTCAGCTGAACCATCTCTGAGTCAAGGAAGAAATTAAGAAAGAAATCAAAATCTTCCCAGAATTTAATGAAAATGAATCCACAATGTATCCAAACTTGTGAGACACAATGAAAGCAGTCTTAAGAAGAAAATTCATAGCGCTAGATGCCTATATGAAAAACCTAGAGAAATCACACACTAGAGACCAAACAACTCAGTTGAAAGCCTTAGAACAATTAGAAGGAAACTCACCTAGAAGGAGTAGACATCAGGAAATAATCAAACTTAGAGCTGAAATTGAAACAAAAAGAACCATACAAAGAATCAATGAATGTAAGAGTTGGTTCTTTGAGAAAATAAACAAGATAGATAAGACCTTAGCCAAACTAATCAAAAAACAGAAAGAGAGTGTTCAAATCAACAAAATCAGAAATGAAAAGGGGACATAACAACAGACCCCCAGGAAATACAGAGAATTATCAGATAATATTTTGAAAATCTGTATTCCACAAAAATGGAAAACCTAGAAGAAATGGACAGATTTCTAGACAGGTACCACCTAACAAAATTAAATGAAGATCAGATTAATTACCTAAACAGGCCTAAAACCCTTAAGGAAATTGAAGCTGTCATTAAAAACCTCCCCAAAAATAAAAGCCCTGGCCCAGATGGTTTCAGTGCCGAATTCTACCAGACATTCAAAGAAGAATTACTACCGTTACTCCTCAAACTATTTCACACAGTAGAAACTGAAGGAATATTGCCAAATTCCTTTTATGATGCCACAATCACCCTAATACCCAAGCCACTCAAAGAGACAACAGAGAAGGAGAATTACAGACCAATATCCCTCATGAATATTTATGCGAAAATTCTCAACAAAATTTTGGCAAACCGTATACAACAATGTATAAAAGATATCATCCACCAAGACCAAGTAGGTTTCATCCCAGAAATGCAGGGCTGGTTTAACATATGAAAAACTGTAAATGTTATCCATCATATAAACAAACTAAAGGAACAAAACCACATGATCATATCCTTAGATGCTGAAAAAGCCTTTGACAAAATCCAACACTCCTTTATGATTAAAGCCCTGGAGAGATAAGGAATACAGGGAGAATACCTAAATATAATTAAGGCGATTTACAAGAAGCTGACAGCCAGTATCAAACTTAATGGAGAAAAACTCAAAGCAATCCCACTAAAGTCAGGAACTAGACAAGAATGTCCTCTCTCCCCTTATCTATTCAATATAGTTCTCAAAGTTTTAGCTAAAGCAATAAGGGAACGAAAAGAGATTAAGGGTATACAAATTGGAAAAGAAGAAGTGAAGCTGTCTCTATTTGCAGATGATATGATTGTATACATAAGAGACCCACAAGACTCTTCCAAGTAACTGCTACAGCTGATAAACACCTTCAGCAATGTAACAGGATACAAGATTAACTCAAAGAAATCAGTAGCCCTTCTATATACTAAAGATAGAAGAGCTGAAAAAGAAATAAGGGAAATATTACACTTTATAATAGCTGCAAATAGTATTAAATACCTTGGAGTAAGTATTACCAAAAAGTAATAGAACTATTTGACAAAAATTATAAATCACTGAAGAAAGAAATTGAAGAGGATATCAGAAAATGGAAAGCTCTCCCATGTTCCTGGATAGGTAGAATCAACATAGTAAAAATGGCAATTCTACCGAAGGCAATCTACAGATTCAATGCACTGCCTATCAAAATCCCAACACAATATTTCTTGGATCTTGAAAGAACAATACTCAGTTTCGTTTGGAATAACAGGAAAGCCAGGATTGCCAAAACAATTTTACTCAACAAAAGACCCTCAGGAGGTATCACCATCCCTGACTTCAAGCTATACTATAGAGATACAGTAATAAAAACAGCCTGGTACTGGCATAAAAACAGACTTGTGGATCAATGGAATAGAATTAAGGACCCAGACATTAACCCAAAAACCTATGAACACCTGATTTTAGACAAAGAGACCCAAAACATTCAATGGAAACAAGATAGTATATTTAACAAATGGTGTTGGTATAGCTGGATGGATGTGTGTAGAAAAATGCAAATAGATCTGAGCTTGTCACCCTGCACAAAATTCAAATCCCAGTGAATCATGACCTCAACAAAAACCCAACCACTTTAAATTTGATAGAAAAGACAGTGAGAAATACACTTTTATGAACTGGCACAGGCGACCACTTCCTAAATATAACACCAGTGGCACAGACACTAAGACCAACAATCAATAAGTGAAATCTCCTGAAGCTAAGAAGCTTCTGTAAAGCCAAGGATCCTGTCAATAGGACAAAACGACAGCCTACAGAATGGGAAAAGGTTTTCACCAACCCTACAAGTGATAGAGGACTCATCTCTAAGATATATAAAGAGCTCAAGAATCTAGAGCCCAGAATCTTGAATAACCCAATCAAAAAATCGGTTACAGATCTAAAAAGGGAATTCTCAGCAGAAGAATTACAAAGGGTTGAAAGGCACCTGAAAAAGTACTCATCATCTTTAGCCATCAGAGAAATGCCAATCAAAACAACTTTAAGATACCACCTAACATCTGTTAGATTGGCTAAGATAAAGGGCACAGATGACAGCCTATGTTGGAGAGGATGTGGATCAAGGGGAACACTCCTCCATTGTTGGTGGGAATGTAAGCTTGTTCAGCCACTTTGGAATGCAATAAGGCAGCTTCTCAGAAAATTGATAATCAATCTCCCCAAGGACCCAGCAATACCACTTCTGGGTGTATACCCTAAAGATGCACAGTCACACTCCAAAGGTATTAGCTTAATTATGTTCATAGCAGCATTATTTGTAATACCAAGAACCTGGAAAAAACCTAGATGTCCCTCAACTGAAGAATGGATTAACAAACTGTGGTACATCTACACAATGGAATACTTCTCAGCAGTAAGAAAAAATGAAATCCCAAAATTTGCAGGCAAATGGATGGATTTGGGGAACATCCTCCTGAGTGAGGTATCATAAACCCACAAAGATAAGCAGGGGATGTACTCACTCATTAGTGGTCTCTAAACAAAGAAACAAGAAAAAAAACCAAGCATGCCCAAGCTGCAAACCACAACCACTGAACATTTGGGATCAGAAACACCCTGGATTGACTCCTCGGATCCCACTCCAACTATAGGAACACCTGACTCAATCTTGAGGGAGGGGGGATAAAACTGGATTTGCCAGGAGTGGAGACTGAATTAAGCTTTATTGGACCATGGGACTGTCTGCAGCCTGCCCAGGGAGGGGATGAGGAGTTGTGGAAAAAGAAAGTGTGATCTGATGTGGCGTGAGGGGGAAGGGACCTTGAATGGGGATACAGGGATAGAGTGAAAGCTCAACACAAAGTAATTTTATGTGTAGCAAATTATTTGCATTATCACCCTTGATAAGTCATGCTTATGATTTTTATTTTCTTTATAGTTATTGTTAACTTTTCAGCATTTTAAATTCAATTTACTGTTTTTCTTGATAAATACAAAAAAAACATTTTTTCATTGTATATTCTTGGATTATTTGTAAAACATCAAGTGTTCATATGTGTGGATTGAGGTAAGGGTATTTAATTTAATTTCATTGATCCATGTGTCTGTTTTTATGTCACTACCAAGCTGCATTTTTTTTCTATAGACCTATAGTAGATATTGAAGTAAGGGATGGTGATGCCTTCAGAAGTCCCTTTATGGTACAGGAGTTTTTATTCCAGTGCTTTGCTTGAGCCTGGATTTGTGTATAGGCATTGTTTAAAACTGTCATGACATATTTTGTTACTTAGTCTATGGTGATTGAGAGTATTTCTGTGAATAGTAGTATTGGCTAGAAATTGTTGTCTCTCTTAGTGCCAGCATAACAGATGGCCAGAATTTTCTTGATTTTATAGTTTTAATTGAGTGGTCAGATGTTATTCTGATGAGTCTGAATTTATATGTATTTTTCCTTTTTCCTTTGTAACTGTCAATATTCTTTTTTTAAATTCTGTAGGTTTTATTGTTTAATTATTATGTGATGAGGGCACTGTGGGAGATGTTCAGTTTATTTGGTTTTCTGTATGCTTCTTGTATCTTTGTAGGCATTCTTTAGATTGGAAAAGTTTTCTTTAATGATATTGTTGAATATGTTTTCTGTGCCTCTGAGCTGTTTTTTTTTTTCTTTCTGCTATTCCTATTATTCTTAGATTTTTGTCTTTTCATAGTATTTCTGATTTCCTGGATATTTTGTGTTATGGCTCTTTTGGCTTTAGTGTTTTTTTTGTTTTTTTTTTTTTTTGACCAAGAAATCTATTTTTTTTTCCATTGCATCTTCCATATAAGAGATTTTCTCTCTTCCATCTAATGCATTCTCTTGGTTATGCTTGAATCTGTAGCTTATGTTCATTTACTCAAATTTCAATTCCCAACATTTCTTTTGTTTATGTCTTCTTTATTTCTTTTATTTCAATTTTCAAGTCTTGAACTGTTTCACTCACTTGTTTGATTGCATTTATTTTTTTGCTTGGTTTTATTTAAAGAATTATTACATTTGTTCCAGGTTTTGCTTGTTTCTTTACAATTGTTTTAAGGAAGTTTTAAGAGGTTGCAACCAAGAAGAGGTGAGAACAAATCACGAGAGAAAGAGATGATTGTGTGAGAGAAACAGCAAGTAGGAAGACTAAATAAAAGATGGAGATCTGTTTTTAATATTTAAAATTTTTTATTGTTTTTATTTATTATGAATAAAGTCATATTTTTATCTGTGTATATCCTTGCTCAATCTCTCTTCTTCTGCCTGCCCCTTCCAGGCACTCTCTCATCTCCACATCACATTGTCTCCTCCCCAGCAAGGGCAGGAGGTCCCAATGTCCCAAGGTGGCTTAGTTCAGCATCCACTCCAGGTAGATCTTTCCTCACCCCAACATCAAGACTGGGTCAGGTGTTCCTCTGGAGGGAGTGGGATCCAAGGTGCTGGTTCAAGGTGTTTCATATTCCAAGCTGTTCAGTGGTTGTGGTTTGCGGCTTGGACATGCTTTGCTTTTTGCTTTTTTGTTTAACGTTCACTAATGAGTGAGTACATCCCTGCTTATCTTTCTAGGTTTGTGATACCTCAATCAGGAGGATATTCTCCAAATCCATCCATTTGTCTGCAAATTTTAGGATATAATTCTTTTCTCACTACTGAGTGGTAATCCATTGTAGATATACACACAGAAAAGAGCTCAAAGGATTATGGAGAGTAATAAACTCAACTGTAGTGGGTAGCTAAGAGGCACAAAGTTCAAAGCATAGGTGCAGTTATAGTCAATAGTCTGAGAGAGAGAGAGAGGCCAGCCAATGTAAGGATACTAGTGAAATCCCAAAGGAGTGTGATGAAATTTTTATTAATCTCCTTTGTCCCCTACACACTTCTAATTTTACATTGCATTTTGGGGAAGGTAGCCAAGACTAATGTGTGTTTATGATTAGGTGATGTTTCATAAAACTCATCCACAACCTCTTAGAATTTTGTTTTTTCTTTGGCAGAAATCCCTGGGCTTTGGAGAGATTAATTTAAATTCACTACTTAAGACTGAGTATCAAACATTTACTTATTCATAGCACTTTGATCAGTTGGGAGTTTCTATACTAATTATCCCCCATTGCAAAAGAAGCTCCTTTGACAAAAGCTGAGAACAGCAATATTTAGAAGGCAGTATAAATTTCACTTCATTTAATATAAAATAATTGCAAGGATCATACTGAGTCCGGTGACTTCCATTACATTCAGCATTATTTCATATACTTAATGTTTTATTTTTTTTTCAAAGAAAAATTAAGTAATTTATCAATGTTTTAACTGGGCATTTGTGTTTTTTTTTTATTTGTCAGTAAATTCAGAAGATCTTTCTTACTTTAGATATTAATCCCTGATTACATATACAGCTTGATAGTATTTTCTGAAAGGCTGGAGGATGTATTTTCAGTCAGTTTTGTTGCTTACAAGATTTTGTTTTGTAGGGGACAAGCTTGTCAAATTTATGTGTCATATTTTGCCTATGTTTTTTAATATTACATCTAATAAATGTAATAAACTTGCTTTACTTCTATAAGTCTTTTAATTTTAGTGTTACAAATAAGACATATTCTATTTTCAAGTGATTCCTTTTTTATTTTGTAAGAGGCACTACACCAAAGTACCTTTCAGTATGAAAAAAAGTCTAGGTTTGTCAAAACTATACACTTAATGATTATAGTTACTCCTCTGTGAAGTTCCAAATCCTAATTAAAATAAATCTATCACAAATTTTAGCATCAATTTTGATGGCAATTGAACATTATAATAAGCTTTTAATTATTTTTAGTTAAATTCGCTGGGATTATTAATCTCATGAAATTGTGCATTATATTTATAATTATGCAGCCAGTGACACCTGCATTTGTGAAGTTGATACAAAGCATTCTAATATTGCAAAGCATTGTTACATGGTTCTAGTTTATGTAAATAGCTTCATATAAAATTTTAAAATGTGTGTTTTCAGTATAGATTCTATATGAGGCACAAACTAGCCTAGAATTAAAATGATCTGTATCTAATTCATCAGTTATAAGCATGAGCAATCATACTTGGCTTACAGAGGTTTTTTTTTTTAACAGCATTTCAGTTTCTTATATACAGACATCATTGGAAAAGCTAGATAGTTCTCAGGAGAAGGTATTGTTATTTTGGTTAGAACCACCATTTCATTTAGGAGTTCTTATTAATTTGCCTAAATGTAGGAGAATAGACAAAAACACCATTGTAAGTAATTTAAAAATATAGAATTCTGCATGTGTTTTAAAATAAAACCCTGAAATAGCAAAAGAAATAATTGTCCTCAGTTTATAGTATTTTGCTGCTATCTGCAGGTAGAAATGTATATAAGCTACTATAACTGTATTCTTTAAGACAAAATTAATCATTACTATAGAAAAAGAGGATTCTCAATGAGTCAAAATTAGTATGTTAAAATACACAATACCAATATTTAATAACATTTTTGTATGTAGTAAAAGAGGTAGGGTCATTTAAATTAAAATATAAAGGGTGTTTGGAACAAATGTTATTAGGCTGCTTAAATTTGAGCTGAAAAGAAGAATAGATATGCAGAAGAAATAGTGTCTCAAAAGAGGGCATATCAATAGAGTATTCCATTCCCAATATTTATTCCTTAAAATATATCTACAAATAACTTTATACAGGTGGAACAGGGTGTATTTATGTATTTAGAATCACAAATATTTTATATGTAACAACAATTAATTAAATAAAAGAGGCTATGAATGTGAAAGAAGTAAGACGATGTATATTAGAAAATTTGGAGTGAGGAACAGAAAGAGAATTGAGTAATTATATTATAGTCTCAATGAATAAAATAAATAATAAGAAAGAAAGAAGTAAATAAAAATATTGTCATTTTTGTAATTTAGTTATATCCTACCTATTGAAGTTCTTGATATGTGATGTATGTATTTCATTCAGAATGCCCCTAGAGGTCATGGAATTAGTCAGAGTTCATGGTTAAGTAAAATATAAGGAAGAAAGAATACAGAGGCATGAAGGGTTGTAAGGTGGAATAATGAAACAGGAGGGGTTAAAACAGGTTAGGGATGAGAATGAATGATAAAGAATATGGGGAGGGGTAAATAACATGTAAGACCCTTCAAGTCACAAGGAAACCTACTAGTAGTGTAGAAACTTTCTAAAATATATACACAAATGTATACAGAAAGAGTTTAAATGAAACTAACAGATAACAAGGTAGTAATTCCCAGCTCAAACAGCACAGGCTAACAAATGAAAGTTTAGTGCCAGAGAGATGATCCCTTCTAAAGTTGTTCAACAGTGAGGTTTTATAAATGCGCAAACATTCCATGTTATAGTCAATGCTTTATTATCTTCAAGAAAATCACGCCAAGACTTTCATTCTGAAGATATCATATATTTGAGACATAAAACATGAAGAAATAAATTTTATATTTTAGATATTTTATCCGTAGTTGTTATTTTAGATAGATGCAGTAACTCACAAAGATCCCAGCTTGAGGCTTGTTTCCATTTTGACTGAAGATCAGAAAACCCAAGCTTGTTTTCCCTCTGCAAAGCATCATGATAGTATGCTTTAGAGAAACGTATGGTTACCACATGTCTCATGTTTTGAGAAATGAAGAAGTGTTTACACTTGTCTTAACTTGCTTTTCACATTTACTGGAGTATAAAAATCCAAGGATAAATAAATTGGGTTGCTTTAATATTAACGGACAGCCTTCTTGACTTAGTTTTCTGTATTCATCTAATTGTTCCTATCTGCATAACTTCTAATCCACACTCCTCTCTCCTGGTCTGCACTAAATGGAGAGGCAGCAGCCAACATATATGGCTGGAAAGAACTTGTAAACTGCTGGAGAACAAAAGCAATAATCAGTATTTCCATTTTAGAACCATGAGATCTTTAATAATGACCATCTTGATAAAGTTATGCCTGTTAGGTTTTTGTGCATGGGAGAGACACACATACATACACTGCTAGCTGCCACCCAGAGAGTTTATTTAGTGAGCTCAGATATTTGGAGAAGGGAGAGAGAGAGAGAGAGAGAGAGAGAGAGAGAGAGAGAGAGAGAGAGAGAGAGAGAACGGGGAAGAAGAGAAGAGAAGTGTTCTACTGCCACGTGTGTCTGTTTTTAAGAGAGCAGGTGGGTATAGAGGCATAGATCTACATAGCCAGGCCTAGACGCCTGCTCTTTGTTCTGCACGCTCTGAAGTGGCGGGGGAGGGTAGGAGGTATATCCATGCCTGATTTCACGCTCTGCTGGTGGCACATACATGGCAGACACACTTACAATGCCCACTGATAAAGTACTAAATAAACTGACATGACATGGTTAGACATGGCGATAACCAACGATGTTCTGATTGTATCTTTTACTTATTCCAAAAACAAAACCCATACAAACACTGTAATCAGGAGGCAAGAACCTATTGCTAACCATAATAGACTTTATGTCGAGGGCCTTCTATTCTTATCATGCTAACTGAACATAATATTAAGCCATTTTCTAATTATTTACAATAAATTCTCAAATTAATACACCATCCAACACTCATCAAAGATTATTTCTTATACACTGAGTCTTGGAACTGCTTGAAGTAAAAAAAGTAAGAGATTGTAAAATGTCCAAGCCTAACTGGACATCAGTATCACATCTTGTCATGTTTGAAAGAAAACAGTCCTTGAATGGAACATGGGCACTATTAGAAAGTGTTTCTTCATTGGAGTAGGTGTGGTTTTTTTTAGGAAAAAGTGTGACACTGTGTGAGCTGAAGTCATACCCAGTGCCTCAATTTACTTTCTGTTGTCTGTGGATCAAAAATGTAAGACTCTCAGCTCTTTCTCTAGCACTATGCCTGACTGATGCCCTATGTTTATCGCCATAAAAATAATGGACTAAACCTTAGAAACTACAATAAGCCATCAATTTAAATGCTGTTCCTTTATAAGAGAATCTGTAGCCATGATGTCTCTTTACAGCAATGGTAACTCTAACTAAGATAAAATCCTTTTTACAGTATCTCAAAAAATCATTTTTGGAAAAAAGGACAGAAAGAGAAAATGAGTCAGAGGTATTTTCAGAGAAAAAGTTTCGGAGACAGCAGCACAGCTGCAGTATGAACTCACCATGGTTATGGCAGCGTGGACAAGACCTTCTCTAGAGCAAGTCAAAAAATCACAGCATGAAAAAGGATGTTGAGCACAAAGTCCCACACCTCCTGATAAGCTATTGGGAACTAATTATTTCTGGAAGAAAGTCAGTTTATTAAAAGATGTGCCCCTGCCTGATGGGTGCACAGAGCTTCAGTGGAAAGCCACACATCTAGAAATACATTGGGAACACAAATTGAACATGATGGGTTTAATTTTTTTAATATAAAATAGTCTTTTTTATCCATGTATGCCCTTGTCTCTCTCCTGTCCCTCTTTCCAACCCTTCCCAGTCAGTCTTCAGCGTTCCCACACTCCAATACTCTATCCCTCCCCAAAAAGGGCAAGAAGTCCCAAGGTGGGTCAGCTCAGCATGGTGCATCTGCTCCAGGCAAGTTTGATTTCCTTTAAAATTAATACAGAGTTTGTACATTTTATTTAAAGTAAACCATGTTTATTAAAGGTCTATTATGCTATAGCAGTGTGTGGCACCTTCAGGACATAGGCAAAATTGAAAAAAAATAAAGTTAAGTAATTGAATGGATCCTTTGAGTTTTATTATGATTCTCACACTCCTTTCAAATCTGGTGACACCTGGATTAACATCTTTCTTACCACACAGTTTTATCAAAGTTCCCTCAGGCCCTAGAAAATGGGACACTGCAAGCATGGGACTGACACCTCTGAAAATGATAGTAATAAAACCTTCCTACTTAGAAGATCATGTGTCTGATTATTTTGTAACACTGGTTTAAAACTGACCGAAGACATTGTTTTAATTGTTTATATTTTTATGTGACAAAATTATATCAGAACAGCAATAAAGTACTTTAATGATATTTGTAAAAATCTGGACTCTATTAAAAACATTTAATGACTTCAAGTGATGAGATTATGATTTTAGAAAGCTTATGCTGTATTTTATTAGATAGTGGAATGGAAGAATGTAGCAAATAGCATTGTGCCAAAACCTCAGGGAGATTTTTGAGTATTCTTAGTGTACTGTTTACTTGCTGTGGCTCCAAAAAAAAGATCATGTCCTACAGTGGGTTATAGAATAAAGAGTTTCTTTGAGCTTGTGATACCAAAGGTAAGAACCAATTATTGCAGTGAGGCATACCAGCCAGCAGCAGGCATGGCACACGGATCAGGAAACCAACAGATCACATCTCAATCATAGTGTCAAAGAAAGAAAATAAAGTGGAAGTGGCATAAACCTATATAAATTCTCAAAATTCAGTACCAGTGACATACTTGCCCCAGCAAAAGTGAATTTCCCTATCATCTCCAAATGCCATCACCAACTGTGAACCAAATGTCTGTACCTATGAGTGGCATTTATCAACAAAATCACCACACAACAGCATTGAGAGACTAGTTTGGTGCTTCAGAGAGAGTTGTGATCGTTGAGTTAATACTGAATATATATACGGGAGTATGATAAAATGAGATACAAATAACTATTTGTGAGTAATGCTATATTGAAAGCATTGAGTTTGAAATATGAGTTATAAGTAAAAATTGAAATTATCAATTAAAAGCAACAAATGTATTGATGAATTCCTCAAAGATATATTGAGTTTTGACTTTATGTGATAATTAACTTTGGTTATTTTATGAACATAGTGCAGTGAACAAATGACATAACCAGAGGACATATTATAGATGAGGAAATAAAGTAAGCATGAGACTCCTTAGGGTTCACATTATTAACTTGACATGATATGAAATTACCTAAGAGGCAAGCCTCATATCACAAATTTGAAAAATTATCTTGAGATAACTGATATGACTATTTCACTCACTACAACTCATATTACCTGCAAAATATGTATGCAAGATTAAATTAGCAAAAATTTCTAGTTCGAGTAGCTATGTAAGCTTTACTCATAGCTGAGAAAAGATTAGAAGTTGATGACACAACATTGATAGCAATTAACAATTGGGGTTTTGGCCATATTAGATTGTATATGTTCCCATAGATGATTCCACATCCATGAGCATATCAGAGGATTAATAGAGTGCAGTGATATTTATTTAAGAGACAGAGAGAGAGAAAAAAAAAAGAGAGAGAGAGATTTGGTAGTGGAATATACTAGTGAGGCATGGATAGAACTTGGATAAGAGAAATGAAAGTAGATGTTATTGTGATGTATTATACACATGTAAAATTATCAAAGAATAAATAAAATATCTTCTAAAAAGTACTTACTGCCTTTGAAATTCAGACCCCGCATCCAAAGGTGAGCAAATTGCAGCACCTGGACCACCCTTCAGGAAAGTCCCTCTCCAATCCCTAGGGTCTGATCTCAGACTTTCCCTAGCAGACAGGAGCTAGGCTTTAGCTGTGAGAGACTCCTCCATTGAACCCTAAAGAAGGGACTTGCATGACCATGACCAGCCTCCATGTCAAACTGTATAATCAAGAAGGACTGAGGCTTTGAAATTCAGACCCATATTCAGAGCAGAGTCAGAGATTGAACAGACACCTTTCTCAGAGCAGACAGGAGACATACAAACCCTCTTATCACAACTGACTAAAAGCTGACAAATTGTGAATCACTGAAGCCCTGGGCAGAATTAGTGCAAAAATACATATAACAATATAAAGAAAAACAAGGCAACACCAGAAGAAGCTGATGGTTCTACAACTACAAGACCAGAACAAAGCAATAAAGAGGAAACAGAAGGAAACAACAACAAAAACATCCTCTTGAAGATTATTGAAGCCTCCAAAGAGTATATCAAACATTCTCTTAAAGAAATAGAAGAAAATACAAACAAAATATTGGAAGATGAACAAATCCTTGAAAGCAAACCAAGAAAAGGTAAACCAAAAAAAAATGAAAGAAACATTTCAGGAACTAAAAACTGAAATAGATGCAATAAAAAAGGCACAAAATGAGGCAAAGATGGAAATAGAAAATCTGAGGAAAAGAGCTGGATCTATAGAAACAAACATAGTCAACAGAATCCAAGAGATGGAAGAAAGAATCTCTGGAGTGGAAGACTCAGTATTGGAAATAGATATATCAGTCAAAGAAAATACTAAAATCAAAAAAGCCATGACACAATATGCTCAGGAAGTTTGGGACACCATGAAAAGACCTATCCTGAGAATAATAGGTATAGAAGAAGAAGATTACCAGATCAAAGATAATATATTCAATAAAATCATAGAGGAAAACTTTTCCAACTTAAAGAAGAAAATACCTATAAAGATACAGGAAGCTTACAGAACACCAAATAGATATGACAACCCAAAAAAGTCTTCTTGCCACATAATAATCAAGCCACAAAACATACACAACAAAGAAAAAAATTTAAGAGCTATAAAGGAAAGGGCCAACTTACCTGTAAATGCAGACCCATCAGAATATCTGCTGACTGTTCAATGGAAACGATGAAAGCAAGGTCTTGGTCAGAAGTTACACAGACACTAAAAGAACATGGATGCCAGCCTAGACTACTATATCCAGCAAAACCTATAAATCACCATAGATGGAGTAAACATGATAGTCCATGACAAAGTCAGATGGAAACAATACCTATCTGCCAATCATGCCCTCTAGAAAATATTATAAGGAAAATTCCAACTTAAGGATCTCACGTACACCCATGATACCACAAACAATAATCTCACAGAAGAAAATCCCAGGGAAAGGAAATGCATAAAAGCTACCACCAAAAATAACAGGAAATATCAATCAGGGGTCACTAATACCCCTTAATATTAAAGGACTCAACTCACCTATACAAAGACACACATTAAAAACATGGATACAAAAACAGAAGCCATCCTTCCTCTGCATACAAGAAACACATTTCAACCACTAAGACAGACACAGGCTCAGAGTAAAGGGTTGAGAAAAGATTTTCCAATCAAATGGTCCTAAGAAACAAGCAAGTGTTGCCTTTCTAATATCTAACAAAGTAGACATTAAGCTAAAATCAATTAAAGGGGACAAACATGGACATTACTTGTTCAACACAGGAAAAATTTGTCAAGATGAGATTTCAATCCTGAATATGTATGTCCTTAATATGAGCACACCTATCTATGTAAAAGAAACACTGCTAAAGCTCAAATCCCACATCAATTCTCACATCCCAATAGTGGGAGGTTTAATACTCCACTTTCACCCTTGGATAGGACAACTAGACAAAGACTCAACAGAGAAATAAGGAGTCTAACAGAGGTTATGATACAAATGATTTAATCGACATCTGCAGAAGCTTCCACCAAAATGCAAAGGAATATACATTTTCCCAGAACCACATGGAACTTTCCCTAAAATTGATCACATAATTGGCCATAAAGCAAATATGAATAGATACAAAAAAGGTAAATAATCCCTTATATCATATCAGACAATCATGGCCTAAAGTTAGAGTTCAACAACATCAAAAATCAGAGAAAGCCTAACAACTTTGGAAACTAAACATTACTCTATTGAACCAATCCTGGGTCAAGGAAGAAATTACAAAAGAAATCAAAGTCTTCCTAGAATTTAATGAAAAAGAATCCACAATGTACCCACACTTATGGGGCACACTGAAAGTTGTCTTCAGAAGAAAATTCATAGCACTAAATGCCTATATGAAAAACCTAGGGGAATCCCACACTAGAGGACTAACAGCACAGCTGACAGCCTTAGAACAAATTGAAGGAAATTCACCTAGGAGTAGAAGGCAAGAAATAAACAAACTTCGAAGTGAAATTAATACAACTAAACAAAAGAACAATAAAAATAATCAATGAATCAAAAAGTTGGTTCTTTCAGAAAGTCAAAAGGCCCTATCCAAAGTAATCAAAAAGCAGAGAGAGTATCCAAATCAACAAAATTAGAAATAAGAACAGAGACATAACAACAGACCCCCAGGAAATCCAGAGAATTATCAGGTAATACTTTGAAAATCAATATTCCACAAAAATGGAAAACCTAGAAGAAATGGAAAGCTTTATGGACAGGTACAATTTACCAAAATTAAATGAAGACCAGATTAATTACCTAAACAGACCTATTACCCTTAAAGAAATTGAAGCTGTCATTAAAAGCTTCCCAGGTTAAAAAACCAAGGTCCAGATGGTTTCAGTGCAGAATTGTACAAGAAATTCAAAGAAGAAATATTACCATTACTCCTCAAACTGTTACACACAGTAGAAACTGAAAGTATATTGCCAAACTCTTTTTATGGGGTCACAATTAACCCAAATAATCCAGCCACTCAAAGATGCAACAAAGAGAGTTACAGTACAATTTCCCCCATGAATATTGATGCTAATTTTCTCAACAAAATTGTGGCAAACCATGTACAACAATATATAAAAAAACATCATCCACCATAATCAAGTAGGCATCCTACCAGATATGCAGGGATGATTCACCACATGAAAAACCATGAATATCATCCATCATGTAAACAAACTGACAGAAAAAAAAAACACATGATTATATCCTTAGATGCTGAAAAAGCCTTTGACAAAATACTTTATGATAAAAGTCATGGAGAGATCAGGAATACAGGGAAAATATCTAAATAAAATAAAGGCAGTTTACAAGAAGCCAACAACCAACACCAAACTTAATGGAAAAAAACACAAAGCAATTCCTCTACAATAAGGAACTAAACAAAAATGTCCTTTCTCCCCTTATTTATTTAATATAGTTCTTGAAATTTTAACTAAAGGAACAAGAGAACGAAAAGAGATTAAGGCAATACACCCTGGAAAAAAAGAAGTGAAACTATCTCTAATTGCAGATGGTATGACTGTATTCAAAAGTGAGACAAAAAATTCTACCAGGGAACTCCTAGAACTGATAAACACCTTCTGCAATCAGTAGCCCTCCTATACACTAAAGTTAAAAGGACTGAAAAAAAAATAAGAGAAACAACACCCATTATAATAGCTTCAAATAGCATTAAATTCCTTGGAATAACTATAACTAAAGAAGCAACAGATCCATTTGACAAAAATTTTAGTTCACTGAAGAAAGAAATTTAACCAAATATCAGAAAATAGAAAGATCTCCCATGTCACTGGATAGGTAGGCAATTCTACCAAAAGCAATCTACAGATTCAATGCACTGCCCTTCAAAATTCCAACACAGTATTTTAAGGATCTTGAAAGAACAATACTCAACTTCATTTGGAATAACAGGAAAGCCAGATTTGCCAAAAAAAAAAATTTGCTCAGCAAAAGAACCTCAGGAGGCATCACCATCCCCAACTTTAAGATATACTATAGAGCTACAGTAATAAATGGCATAAAAACAGACTTGTAGATCAATGGAGTTGAAATAAGCATCCAGGCATTAACCCAAAAACCTATGAACACCTGAACTTTGACAGAGAGTCCCAAAATATTCAATGGAGAAAATGAGGGTTTCTTTAACAAATAGTGTTGGCATAGCTGGAAGGTAGTGTGTAGAAAAATTCAAATAGCTCCAAGACTGTCACCTTGAACAAAACACAAATCCAAGTGTATCGAAGACCTCAACATAAACCCAGCCACACTCATCTTGGTAGAAAAGAAAGTGAAAAATACCCTCCAACGAATTGGCACAGTTGACCACTTTGTAAATATAACATCAGTGGCTCAGACACTATCGAACAACACGTGATAAGTGGGACCTCCTGAAACTGAGAACAAAGCCAAGGACACTATCAATAGGACAAAACAATAGCCTACAGAATGGGAAAAGATTTCCACCAACCCTACAAGTGATAGAGGACTCATCTCTAAGATATATAAAGAACTCAAGAATCTATAGCCCAAAATCTTGAATAACTCAATCAAAAAATAGGAATTAGATCTAAAAAGGGAATTCTCAGAAGAAGAATTATGAATGGCTGAAAGGCACCTGAAAAAGTGCTCATCATCTTTAGCCATCAGAGAAATGTAAATCAAAACAACATTGAGATACCACCTAACACCTGTTAGATTGGCTAAGATAAAAGGCACAGATGACAGCCTATGTTGGAGAGGATGTGGATCAAGGGGAACACTACTCCATTGTTGGTGGGAATGTAAGCTGGTTCAGCCACTCTGGAAGGCAGTATGGGGTTTGTCAGAAAATTGAGAATCAATCTCCCCAAGGACCCAGCAATACCACTTCTGGGTATATACCCTAAAGATGCACAGTCGCACTCCAATGGCATTAACTCAAGTATGTTCATAGCAACATTATTTGTAATAGCAAAAACCTGGAAACAATCTAGATGCCCCTCAACTGAAGAATGGATCAGCAAACTGTGGTGCATCTACACAACGGAGTAATACTCACCAGTAAGAAAAAAAAATGATATCCTAAAATTTGCAGGTAAGTGGATGAATTTGGAGAATATTCTCCTTAGCAAGGTATCACAAACCCAGAAAGATAAGCAGGGAATGTACTCACTCATTAGTGGACTCTAAACAAACAAACAAAAAAAGCAAAGCATGGCCAAGCTGCAAACCACAACCACTGTACAGCTTGGAATCAGAAACACTTTGGACTGACTACTTAGATCCCACTCCCCCTAAAGGAACACCTGACTCAGTCTTGATGTTGGGGGAAGAAAACTGGATTTTCCAGGAGTGGAAACTGCACTAAGCATTATTGGAACCTTGAGACCTTGGGACCACCTGCCCAAGGCGAGGGGATGGGGATATGTGGAGAAGAGAGAAAGACCTGAAGTGGTGGGAAGGGGAAGGGACCTTTAAAAAGGATATACAAGGATAGAAAATGTGACTTCTTTATTCATAATAATAAAAAAAAGTAAAAAAAAGATACAGGAAGCCTAAAAATATTTAAAAAAAGAAAGAAAAGAACAGGTATTGAAAACTACTAATGAATAAAGAAGTTCAATCCTTAGAGAACTTATAACAAAAAGCTAAGCATGTCCAAGCTTTAAACCACAGCCACTGAATAGTTTGGGATCTGAAACATCGTGTACTGTCACATTTGAGCCCATTCCCTCCAGAGGAATATCTGACCCACTCTTGATGTCTGCATGAGGAAAGTAGATATGCGTGGAGTAGATGTTGAACTAAGCCACCTTGGGACCTTGGGACCTCCTGCCTTTGTTGGGGAGGAGATAAGGAGATGTGGAGCAGAGAGAGTGATTGGGAGCGGGGGAGGGAGAAGGGAGTTTGAACAAGGGGATACATGGTTCATTAATGAGACTTTATTCATAATAAACAAAGAAGAAACAAACGAAAGATACAGCAGCAATAATAGACAAAGGAAACACACAATGTCGACTAAGCTGGTATTGAACTTAGATATCCATTTGCCTCAGCCTCCCAAGTGTTGAGATTAAAGACATGTGTACCTGAAAAAAATGTCTAAAATCATCAAAATGAAAATGATTATTTTTGTGCTAATAAAAATATTCAAATAAAGGTGAAAATGATTCCATTTATAAACATAAAAATTTCTACTTTGGTTATGATCATCAAGAAAAGTGACTTTTGTCTTCCATACAGTCATTTTCTCTTAATTCTTAAGTTGTTCAGGATTCCTGTGTAGAAAAAGTTGATGGTTTTCTATCTTTTTCAAAGTATTGAGTATTAAAACAATTTTGTTTACAGAGCTATTGGGACAATGACAGGAAGGTGAAACCTAATTTATCTCAACTTGCCAGAGACAATCCCTACCTTAGGAATTGGGGAGCTGATAAAAAGAGACAGATAATACCAGTTATATCATATAAACTTAACAATTAAATGTTAAATAAAATTCAAAATTTATAGTTGCCTAATGCTGTGTTGCATTTGCTTATTATATTTTTTCCTTTTTTATATTTTCTTTTTTATTTTAATATGTTTTTATGTTACAAACCAACCACAATTATCCTTCTTTCACCTGTCTCTTATCCTCATCTACTCCTCAGAGATGGTAAGGTCTCCCATAAAGAGTCAAGAAGCCTGGTGCATTAAGTTGAGGCAGGACCAAGCCCTTCTTCATGCCTCAAGGCTGAGCAAAATATTCCTCTTTAGAAAATGGGTTCCAAAAGGCCAGTTTAACACTAAATATTAATGAATTATTTGCTTCCATTGTAGCTATGTGGTAGAAAAAATTCATGACACTCTTGAGTATTGCTAACTTTGCAAGCACAGTTAATTATGATAGTAGATAGGTTGAAATGATGGTAGCTAAGATCTTAGTCCATAAACTGTTTCTATGCCAATATGCTTGAGGCTAGGCAAATTATAAACAAAAAAACTATGTTTAACTCTCTCTCAGGTTTAGCGATGCAAGAGCGTGGTATCAGAATGAACTCTGCTACTGCTTAGCATTCACAATGGAAGGACAAGAGAAACACAAGAAGGACAGGAGATTAATGTGAGCTATCTACTTGCTCTCCATTAGGCCAGTCTCACAGCATCCAGGAACTAAAAAGGTGTTAATCGTAAAAAGTTCTGACTTCTAAAAACTTAATGCTTGTCAACAACAATGTATGTTGGGACAAGCCTGAACATGCACTTTGCTAGAGATCCACCATCAATAAATTATAACAAGGACCATAAACAATTTATATAAATGTGTAGCAGCAAATGAGAACAAATCAGGACTCAATTTACTGTTTTGTTAAATCAATCTAAGTGTGGATAAGAAAACAGTTGATAATTTTCATTAATTTTAAAGGTATCTTATGTCTGTGGAGAATGTATTATAAGCAGTATGAAAACTATTAAATTTAGTACTGTTGGGCTAAGTTAGGATTTAATAACCATTAGTTCCATGATTGAATACATAGATGTTCATCATACATGCACATATCACATATTTGTTTAATACATTAACGTTTATGAAGCTACCAAGCAGGATTCACATCAGAACCACAGTTTCAAGCATAAATGTTCAAACTTTACAGAATAGAAAGTTTATAAATATATATATATATATTTATTATTTGGTGTTTTTACATCATGCACCCCATCAAACTCAGGTATCAGACCTCTCAGTATCATGTCCACTCTTATGATCTCCCCATTTACAAAACCTCACACTCATGCTGTTCATTTGCTTACTGGAGCATAATTGATCTCCCTGTGGCCAGACCCTTAAAGAAAACAAGTCTTTCCTTACCCACCCCTCTGCCAGACACCATAAGGACCACTTATTGACTGTTGTTCTTAGTGTCTATGCTACTCCTGTAATATTTATGAAGTGATCACCAGGAGGGTTTTTCCCACTTTCATTTCTACCAAGTTCAGTGTAGCTGGGTTTAGTTGAGGCCTTTGATACACTTGGATTTAAGTTATGTGCAAGATGATAGGTTTGAATCTATTTTCATTTTTCTACACACTGCCATCCATTTATGCCAACACCATTTGTTGAAGATACTATCCTTTTTCCATTGAATATATTTGGCTCTCAGTCAAAGATCAAGTATTCATAGGTATGTGGGCTAATGTCTGGGTCTTCAAATCAATTCCATTGACCTACAAGGCTGTTTTTTATGCCAGCACCAAGCTGTTGTTGTTACTGTGGATCTATAGTATAATTTGAATTCAGGGATGGTGATACCTCCTGAGGTTCTTTTGTTGAGTAAAATTGTTTTGACAATCCTGGCTTTCCCATTATTCCAAATAAAATTGAGTATTGTTTTTTCAAGGTCTGTAAAAAATTGTACTGGGATTTTGATGGCAAGTTCATTGAATCTGTAGATTACTTTTGGTAGAATTGGCATTTTTACTATGTTGATCCTACCTATCCAGGAACATGGGAGAGCTTTCCATTTTCTGATATTCTGTTTAATTTCTTTCTTCAGTGATGTAAAGTTTTTGTCAAATAGATCTGTTCCTTCTTTGGTTATAGTTGCTCCAAGGTATTTAATACTATTTTCAGCTTTTATAAAGGATGATGTTACTCTTATTTCTTTTCAGCCCTTTTATCTTTAATATATAGGAGGGCTTCTGTTTTCTTTGAGTTAATCTTGTATCCTGTAACATTGCTCTAGGTCAATCAGCTGTAGAAGTTCCCTGGTAGAATTTTGTGGATCACTTATATATACAATCATGTAATCTGCAAATAGAGATAATTTAACCTCTTCCTTTCCAGTTGGTATCCCCTTAATCTTCTTTTGTTCTCTTATTGCTTTAGTTAAAACTTTGAGAAGTATGTTGAATAGATAAGGGGAGAGAGGACAGCCTTGTCTAGTTTCTGTTATCAGTGGGATTGCTTTGAGTTTTTCTCCACTAACTTCAATGTTGGCTGTGGGCTTCTTGTAAATTGCCTTTATTATATTGAGATATTTTCTCTGTATTCATATTCTCTCCATGACTTTTATCATGAAGGCATTTTGTATTTTGTCAAAGGCTTTTTCAGCATCTAAATGAAATGATCATGTGTTTTTTTTTTAAATTTGTTTATATGATGGATGACATTTATAGTTTTTCTTATGTTGAACCATCCCTGCATTTCTGGGTTGAAGCCTACTTGATGGTGGTGGATGATATTTTTTTATATGTTGTTGTATATGGTTTGCCAGAATTTTCTTGAGAATTTTTGCATCAATGTTAATGAGAGAAATTGGTCTGTAATTCTTTTTCTTTGTTGTGTCTTTGAGTGTCTTGGGTCTCAGGGTTATTGTGTTCTCATAAAAAGAGTTTGACAATGTTCCTTTAGTTTTTACTGTATGGAACAGTTTATGGAGTATTGGTATTAGTTCTTCTTTGAATGTCTGGTAAAACTCTGCACCGAAACCATGTGAGCCTGGGCTTTTTTTATATGGGCGACTTTTAATGACAGCTTCTATTTCTTGTCATGTTATAGGACTGTTTAGGTCTTTATTCTGGTCTTGGTTTAATTTTGGTAAATGGTCAGAAAGCTGTCTATTTCTTCTAGGTTATCCATTTTTGTGGAGTATAGATTTTCGAAGTATGACCTGATAATTCTCTGGATATCCAGAGGGTCTGTTGTCATGTCCCTCTTTTCATTTCTGATTTTGTTGATTTGGATAATCTCTCTCTGCTTTTTGTTTAATTTTGATAAGTTTATCTGGCTTGTTAATTTTCCCAAAGAACCAGCTTTTTAATTTATTGACTTTTTGTATTTTTTTTGTTTCAATTGTGTTAATTTCAGCTCTAAGTTTGATTATTTCCTGCCATCTATTCCTTCTAGATGAGTTTGCTTCTAATGGTTCTATGGTTCTCAGATGTGCAGTTAGTTCTCCAGTAAGGGATATCTCTAGGTTTTTCATATAGGCATCAAATGCTATGAATTTTCCCCTTAAGAATGCTTTCATTGTATCCCATAAGTTGGGGTATGTCGTGGATTCATTTTTGTTAAATTCTAGAAAGTCTTTGATTTTTTTTCTTAATTTTTTCCTTGACACAGAGGTGGTTCAGTTGAGTGATATTTAGTTTCAATGGTTTGGTAGGCTTTCTGTGGTTCTTCATATTGTTGAACTCTAACTTTAGACCCTGGTGATCTGAAATGGTACAAGATGTTATACACATGTTTTGCTACCTGTTGATATTTGCTTTATGACCTAGTATGTGGTCAATTTTAGGGAAAGTTCCATGAGGTGCTGAGAAATATCTATATTCCTTTTTGGTTGGGTCGAGGGTTCAATATATATCTACCAAGTCCATTTGGGTCGTAATTTCTGCTAGATCCCTTATTTTTCTGTTGACTCTCTGGTTGACCTATCCAAGGGTGAAAGTGAGATATTGAAGTCTCCCACTTTAGTGTGTGACTTTTGATATGAGGTTAGGTTAAAATTAAAAAGATAGCAAGCAATATGCCTGGGCCCTAGGTCAATAAGCATAACATTAAAATAAATGTCTGTGTGTTTATGGGGAATTGCAGGTCAGAACCTCAGGGGTAAACAGGAAATGCAGGGCCAGAAACCTACAGATAAGTTGAAATTGTAACATATATATGATCTTGTTGATTTAGTTTATTAAAAGCATATATTATTTGCTAAATGTTCGTAATTCACACTCCAAAGGTATTATTAGCTCAACTATTTTCATATCAGCATTATTTGTAATAGCAAGAACCTGGAAACAACCTAGATGCCCCTCAACTGAAAAATGGATTAACAAACTGTGGTAAATCTACACAATGGAATACTACTCAGCAGTAAGAAAAATGATATCCTAAAATTCTCAGGCAATTGGATGGATTTGGAGAATATCCTCCTGAGAGAGGTATCACAAACTCAGAAAGATAAGCAGGGAATGTACTCACTCATTAGTGGTCTCTAAACAAACAAACAAGAAAAAAAGCCAAGCATGTCCAAGCTGCAATCCACAACCACTGAACAGCTTGGGATCAGAAACACCCTGGACTGACCCTTCGGACCCCACTCCAACTATAGGAACACCTGACTCAATCTTGAGGGAGGGGGGACAAAACTGGATTTGTCAGGAGTGGAGATGGATCTAAGCATTATTGGGTCAGTGGGACAATAGGACTCTCTGCTCCCTGCCCAGGGAGGGGATGGGGAGTTGTGGAGAAGAAAAAATGACCTGATGTGGCAGGAGGGGGAAGGGACCTTGAATGGGGATATACAGGGATGGAAAAAAAAAATTCAGAGGGAAAGCTGAACACAAAGTAAATATATGTGTAGCAATCTTATTTGCATTATCACCCTTGATAAGTCATGCTTATGATTTTTATCTTCTTTATAGTAATTGTTAACTTATCAGCATTTTAAATTCATTTTACTGTTTTTCTTGATAAATACAAAATAAATAAAGAAAAAAAAGGCAAAAAAAAGAAAAAAAGAAATAAAACCAAATGTGAAAAAAAAGTGAAGAGTAGAAAGAAGGGAAGGAGAAAGATGTGAAGAAGATAGCATGAAAAAGAATACACTGACAAAACAAAGGAAATCAATCTCATGCTAAAATCCAGGGTTTTGCCAAAAGAAGTGAATAATACCTTCTAATCTGAGTAGAAAAAATAAAATAATTAGCATCACTGCCAATATTATTAATGTTGTTGCCTTCTTTTGGGCAAATGTACAGCTCACAGTTTTTACTTATTTTTTAATTTTATTTTATTGTAATTGTTATGAGTGTGTTTCTCTCTATGTGGGTTTGCACATTTGAAAGCAATATCCATGAAAACAAAAAGTGTTGGATCCCTTTGGATCTAGAGGTACTGATGGTTGTCAGCCTCCTGATGAGGTTACTGGGATCGGAAGTTAACAGTACAAACTCTTAACCCTTAAGACATCTCTCAGTCCCATTTTTATACTGTCATCAAAAATATAATTTTTAATGAAAGGGAAGGGAAAGTGGAAGCCAAAACCAACCTTAGATCTGATTGAGTGGTTTTGAGTTGTCCACAGTTCAAAGGTGAACAGAAACTAAACATTGCTGATAGATAGGAAGGAGATTCAGAGCCATATTTAGGTTCTTGTGTAAGCTTTTTAGAATTAATGAATGGTCAATAATTAGACTTGACTGTTTAGTACACAAATAGCAGAAGCCAAGGGTTAGTTTGATCCTAAAGTTATTATTTAAATTGAATAGCTGTGGAGACTCAGACATCAAGGAGAATACCAAGTATCACTTAAGAAGAGACTGTCAGAGCTGAAGTGAAAATAAATTTAGGAAAGAAGAAAAGTAGAGGGCCAAGCCATGGAGTGAAGAAGGAGGTAACTGTGTGAAGGACACAGCTATAAAACCAACTCCTCCTTCAACAGCCTGAAGTTATCTTGCCTCCAAGACCTTCTATTCTTTTTTCCTCTTCCATGTCTCCAAGTGTTCATAATTTCTCAGATCAGAAAAAATAACAGTATTTCAAATGTACTACTTGGATTAACAAATAATAACCATTAGTATCTTGTTTCCACTAAAATAATACTGATAGTAGAGGAGAGTGATACTGAAATATTTTGTCAAATTAAGGTTAATAATTGATGAAAGGAAAAGATAAATAAATTCATAATAAACTATTCCCAAGGTGGATTAGCTCATCATCCGCTCCAGGCAAGTCCAATTTCCTTATCCTCATATCAAGACTGGGTTAGGTGTTCTGCTGAAGGGAATGGGCTCCGAGGTACCAGCCCACGCACAGAAATACAGTCTGATCCCTGCCCTCGAGGCTCCACATACTGCCTATGTCAATCAACAGTTGCCTACCCTTGGAGAGCCTAGCTCCTTTAACTGATGGATCATATTTTTGAAGTATTATACTACTTTGACACTTTTATACATTTGTAATGGTCATGGAAAACTAAGAAAATCTAGGTTGTACAGGAAGATGCTACTTAGAATAATATATCAAATGTGAAAACATAAAAATGCCTATATTTTATTTCATACTTAGTTGAGTTAGGGAGCCTGAACAAGGGAATAAATGGATAAAAAAAATTGACATTTTTCACAATAAAAAAATGTTTTAAAAAAGGAAACTCTAAGTCCCTTCATGATTAAGAATTTGAAAGGTCCTCTGTATAGTTATTGTTAACTCTTCCACATTTTAAATTCTTTTTACTGTGTTTTTTTTTGATAAATACAAAATAAAGAAGGAAAAAAAAAGAAAAAAAAATTTGAAAGGTCTGTAAAATATTTTACACAGAGTCTACCTGCAACATTGAACTCTGCAAACAGTGACTAGCAGCTTTGTAACTGATATAGACCCTTAAAATCCAGAAGATGGTGCTGTTTCCATTTCTACTGCATTTTGAAACTGCAAAGAAAAAATTTACTCCTGACTAGGCTATTGATGGTTGTGAATTATTGAGCTTACCTTCGCAATAGGAACAGTTAATGCTTTGCTCTTGAGGATTTCACATTTACAAATAATTTGCATAACATTTCCACACACCGGGTATTAGAAAATGTACTACTTCACAAGCAATCTCATGTTAATGGATCCTGATCAGTTCCAACAATCCCTGTTATCTTTTGCAAGGAGTACTCTCAAATGTGAAAATGCATATTAGATAAAAGACCTATTTAATTTTCTGGTTACTTATATGGCTATTAAAATGCAACATGCCGACCATTAAAATGGTGATGATCCTTATTTAATGGAATGTGAATTTATTCTTCCAAACGCTGAGCAGTTTTATAGTGACATGTTAATTATGCACTAGCCAGGCACAAAAGATTCAGCCAGTTAACACAGATAAATGGAGTATGTGATATCTATAAAGTATCAAGCCTATTCCACTTCATTCAAACTTTAATAATGAATCCTTTACCCAGTCTTACAACTGTCTATGGTACTGCTGAGAGATGGAACACTTTGAAAAGTTCCACTATGTGCCTTTGGCAAGCATAACTTTTCCATACCCACAGCCTCTCCTAGTATCATATATTTTCCCAAATGCAACAGAATAAACAGGGAAAATATAATTTTTCAAACATCTCTATGAAAAGATCAGAAAAGTATAGATAGAAAATAAATTTAAACCATCATATGTGTTTAAAGCACAGATCTTAATTATGCTGCTTTAATATTCAACTAATACGATGACGCTGAGGACTAAACATTGTTAGTGCTAATATTTGTTTTTTATTGAAATAAAGGATATAGGTGTTTGTGTAAACTAAGCCTTTTATTTTATGTAAGAATTGAAATAAATGGTGTTTATATAATATGTTTAAAACACAGAATGTGCGTATTATTTTGCAGAAGTTAACACATCAAATAGAAATCTGTGGAAAGAAAAAGATGGAGAATTATGGGCATGTGTGTGAGGAGTGGAGAAGGATAAGAATGAAATGCAGATGCAGAAATGAAGGAATGAAAAACAATTAATAATATTGTCCCATATTTGATAGATGACATGTTTGAACCATGTTGGTTTTTTTAATAAATGTTATTTTATAAAGGTAAAAATATCTCCTGAAATTTCAGAACCAAGACTTCAAAGACAGAAAAATTAATTGACTATCAAAGTTATTTGTGGGTAGTTTTGTATTGTTGTCATATGTTTTTAAATTTCTTTCCTGGGGTTGGCTAAATACAGACTTGCTTAATTAGATCCTGTCAGTTGAGGCTTGGGACTAGATTTTCATAAAATTTTTAAAGAAATTTTGGAGAATAGTAAAAGTTCAGACCCTAGCCATAACTTAAACTGGGATATTGTCAAAACAGGGAGGCAAAAAGGAAATGAGGATAGATACCACAGTCTCAATAAACATAGGATACCATAATGAAGTTAGCAAACAAGTCTATTAAATAAACCAGGAAAGACAGAGCAGATTTACAGATATGTTGTCTTTTAAACTTACATAGCCAAAGCTTTTAGTGGGAAAAACCCTCTTCCAAAACAACATTTTTCCCCTGAGCTACAAGAACTTAATTCAATAATTAGTTACCTCATTTCATTTTCCTACATCCCTTTCCCAAAAGTACTTCTCACACTTTATTTGCCTGCAGCCAAACTCTAAGGAGGATCATTGCAGCTGGTTCTTTTGATGACTTCAATTTAAGGAAATAGTCAATGCTTCTGGAAATATAATTGTGTTTTTTGTGTTCTTTGATAAGTTCTTTGGTGAACTAATTTGTAGTTGCAATGTATTTTCTAGAAGTTAAAAAATAAAAAGTTTCTGGAAAAAAGTATATTCTAATAATATATATTTGAATGTGAGACTCTCAAAATAAATTGCTCATTTGAACATTATAACATTTTAGATGTTTAAAATTATTCACAAAAACAAATCTGAAATTTTTGATGATGTCAACTTTTTCCCAATACATGATAGGCCTTTTTGTAATTTGTGGTTGAATTGTGGGTTATTCACTGTTTCTTAAACAAGTACCAATCTATTTCCTATATGATACTTCATGTAAGGCATGCAAATACCCCAGGAAGTAGTAGTGATGTTTATTTCAATACTTGATGAACCATTGGTGATATGAGGGCAATCTCATTTTTCCTTTTCATTCTCTACATAGAAAAAGAGCAAGAATGTACACAGAGACTGTAAGTACTAGGTTAACTGAGACAAGTGACACATGTATGTTTTAAAGTTTATGAACAGAATCTTTACTTACAAAGATGTATGAGAACAATTACTTTATAAAAAAGACCAAAATTAAATTTGGTCCTATATTTTTGTCATTATTTATAATTTCCTATGCATGTGTTTACAAAAATATAAGACTTAATGTTTTACAATATATATTTGTTAACAGTAGATTTTCTGCATAGACTGTCTCCTAATTTCAGGCTTCTATAATAAAATAGCAGAAACTAGACAGCATATATATATATTTATATATAATCAAATAATTTTAATTCTCACAGCACAGTAGACTGAAAAATTATAATAGGGGTGTGGCCTGGTCTGATGTGGTAGCTCCTCGTATTTTCATTTTGGTGTTGTATCTGGTCATGCTGGCAAAGAGTAAACTCACTTTGCTTTCTAAGAGGAATTAAATTCATTTATATTGCCTCACTGTCATAAACTAATTATCTCCAAATAAAAGACTCTGAGTATTAGCTATCAACATGCAAATGCTGGGAAAAGCAAGAACATTTAATGTAACAGCTGCTGCTTGCATTTAATAAACTATTTTATTTTTCATTTTCTACTTTCACTTTTTCTACTATGATAAAACCACAACAAATGTATGTATGTATGAAAGAAAACATTAAAATGAATAGTTTGATAAAATTTGACAATGATAAACAAGCCATGCTTCTTTCTACTCCCCAAAGCCCATTGATGTGTTCAAGTGAGAAGATGGACCACACAAATTCCTACAATGTATCTTTAAATCGGCTTTTGATGTTTTACTTGTTTATGCTTCTGGGTAATGCTGTGAATGAAGAGTTTGTTTTAAGATTACAAGAACCTGGAGAGCCCTTGCTCTAAGGTAATACCACAAATGGAACATCACAAGTCCATTCAAGTGGTACTTATTCAGCATTGTAAAAAATATTTCTGAACACTGGCCTTTCTTTTTTACTCTTTGGCTTTTCTTCTCTTTTCAATTATTCATAACCTCCCAAGGACCACTTTCAGTATAAAATAGTATCTATGGGAGGTAAAAACAGCAAGAAATGTATTTCTGAATGGGTTATGGGGAATATCTATTTAGAAATTTAAATGTATGTGATCAACATAGAAGATACAGGCACCTGTTCAACATCTCTGCTACCCTACAGTATTCTACATACATCATATTTTAACTTTCTGATGTTCCTTCTGGGATATTTATGTGTCTTTTTTCTTTTATTTATTTTTATGTTCAATTTGCGCTTACATAGAAAATTTGATGTGAAAGTAAAGAATTTATTTTTTAGTGTTTTAGTTTTTATTATATGTAGCAATATTTTGAAAAGATTTAGGACATGGATGATCTCTGTTACTGTTTCACTGTCTTTTTAAAATATGCACTGCTGTGCTCCTCTTTCACTTATATCTAAAAATACTTGGGGCATTTTCAACTTTTGACCCAGATTATTTTAATGACAATTTCATTTATTTATGTTTTCACTCTCTGTTCTTTCAAAGTTCTATGTTTTAATATTCATCTGGAAACTAGTTTACAGACAAAACATGACAGAAGGTAGTTAAACAAATGAAAATAAAAATAAACTTACACAACCATTACTTAGAATTTGATTATGTCATATATATATATGGTTATTTGAATAAAATACAATGCCTATGAGTATATTATATATCTTTACAAGCAAAATCAAATATCACTTCATCTCTATAGACTAGGTATACAAGACACATTCTTCAAGCTAATAAAGACAATTTATAGCAAACCTGCAGCCAACATGATCCTAAATGGAGAGAAACTCAAAGCATTTCTCCTAAAATAATGAACAACAAAGTTGCTAACTCTATTAATACTTAACAGATACAGTACTTGAAGTCTTAGTTACAATAATAAAACAACTGAAGAATATTAAGGAAATGCAAATAAGAAAGAAATTCAAAGTATCCTTCATAATTGGATGGTATAAATTTATATGTAAAAGACCCCAAAGAATCTATCAAAAAACCTTTACAGCTAATAAACACTTTCACCAAAATAGCAGAAGATAAATATCATGAAATCTTTATATATATAGCAAACCTACAGAGAAATAAATTTGATGATTGCTAATATTCAATTGTCTCAAAAATTATATCTTGGAATAATTCTTCACAGGAGAAATCAGTGCATAATTAAATTTTAGGCCTTGGAAAAGAAAGCAAAGGATGACATCAGAAGATCAAAAGACCTCCCATGTGCACAGATTGATTGGTAAGATTAATGCTGGGGATATTGTCAGTCCCACAGAAAAATATCTACAGATTCAATGCAGTGCCCAAAAGTCCAGTAAAATTTTGTCACATTGATTGAAAAAAGTTATCTTAAACTTCATATGTAAATATAAAAACTGAGAATATCTAAAGCAATTCTGAATAATAAAAGAACTGCTGAGAGTATCAACATCCCAAATTGCAAATTTTACTATTTGAATGAAAATAATATGGTATTGGCATAAAAATAGACAAACTGATTTTTGGAATAGAACTGAAGACCAAATCATTACACCACCTTTTTAAGGACACCTTATTTTTGACAAAAAAAAAAAAAAAGCCAAAAGTAAAGACTACAAAAAAATAATGGTTCTGGTCAAAACTGGATGACTATAAGTAGGAAAATAAAGACAGATCTGTATCTATCATCTTGCATAAAACTTAACTCCAATGGATTAAAGGCCTTGATATAAAACTAGATTTTCTAGAAATAATAGAAAAGAAAGTAGCAAATAAACTTGAATTTATTGGAATATTAATAGGCTCTCTGATACTACAAGCATTAAAACTAACAACAATTAATATATTGGAGTTCATGAAACTAAAATGAAAAGAACACCATCATTTGAACAAAGCGGCCACTTATAGAATGTAAAAAAAAAAAAAAAAAAAAAAAAATTACATTGTCTATATGTCAGGTTACTATCAAAAATATACAAAGAGCAAAAATATCTGAAAATTAAGGAAAAATAATGTGTTAGGCAATGGTGGTACACACCTTTATTTGCAGCATCCAGGAGGCAGAGGGAGGTGGATCTCTCTGAGTTTACAGCCAGGCCGGGCTACAGAATGAGTTCTAGTACATCTAAAGCTCCACAGTAAAATCTTGTCCATCCAAAATAATAGTGATAATGAAACTTAAATGATTCAATTCTAAATTAGACTATGGCTCATTGGTTTCCCAGAATAAACTTTGGGGTGTATCATGCTTCATTTTGTCCTGGGAAACTTGAGAAAAAGGGATACATTTTGTTTATGTATCTTCCTGGGAAGGAATTTAGTAACACCAACTGATGTTTAATTACTAGATAATATATTTGCAAATGTTAAGAATGTACAAATGCAATTTCTTCTATAAAACATAAACAACTTTAAATTTTAATGTGATAGTCAAAATGTATAGAACTAAATATGTATTCTCAAAAGAAGATACACATGTGGCTGAGAAATACTTTAAAAAAAAGGTTCAATATCCTTAATCCTTAGGGAAATGAAAATTAAAAGTACTTGGGTATTTTATCTTTTTCCAGCAGAATGATCAAAATTAACAACAACAACAACAACAACCAAGGGACACAGGGAAAGGAGAATCCATATTTATTGGAGATAGGAGTGCAAACAGGTACAACCAAATTGAAATCATTATAGAGGTTTCTCAAAAAGCTGAAACATGATGTACCATAAAGATCAATCCATATCACACTTTCACTCTTAGACTGCTCAGTTCATAACAGCCATACATTAAAAACAGTTCAGAATAGTGTAGAGTTATGTTTAGTCAATGAGTCCACATGCAAAAATATGCATTGCTATATGAACAATTCATATAGAAGAAGAATTTTGATTCATACTTAGGGAGATATTTTAAAACTTTGGTTTGGTTATATGTTTTGTTATCAAAAAAGTCCTTGTTCATATTGATGCTTGTCATGTAGGAACCATAATCTGAGACTTCTAGATCACAAGAAAGCTATTTCTAGCTCAAATTTTGCAAATATGACATTCTTCTTAAATAATCATTTTGCTTTTAGCAGCATACCACAAGATTTGGTACAAGTTTGCACAAATTACAGGTGTGTAGTTGCACTATATTATAAGAATAGTTTGATTCTATGGATTTCATATTGCCTTGCTCTGTGTTGGGCCAAATTTCTAAACCTTGAATATTTCACAATCCTTTTGTATCCATGATTCCCAGTGACATTTTCAGGGTATTTAAGAAATAAATGTAGTATGATTATACCATTTGCAATTTAAATAAGATAAGAAAATCTCATTTACATGAAAGAAAATATACACTTCTACAAAACAAGGAAACAAAAACCTACAAGGAAAAAGATGAGGTTTTTGTTTGGTGTTTGTTTTTGTTTGTTTTTTTTGTTTTTCTTTCTTTCTATAAAAGTTATCCAGCACAATCTCCAACTTTATTGAGTTGCCCATGACCAACACAGTCTCTAAACTGAAATTCAGTTTTGAAACCAGCTTCATTCTAGGCTTGTTTGTCAAGAACCAGAACATAGCACTAATTCTGAAGGTTTTTACCTACCTCTCTTCTTGTGAATCTTTCAGATCACTCACTTTGTGGGCCTTTAGGCAGAAGTCTGACAGTCTTGACACCATTACAGCACAGGGTAGCAGTCACATTCCCCAGAGGAAAATGAAGATGATCTCATATGTACTGGAAGCTCTATTTATAAATTGCCAATAAAAACGTATTCAGGCAAACTAAATGGCCTTCATCACATACTCACATTCCTGCCTGCCAAGTTGAATTGTTTGGGCATATGGAGAGGTTTCTTGGCAACTATCATGTTTCTTACAAGGGAGTTTACACATGGAAGCCAGGTTCTTCTTGGGCATCAACATAACTGAGGCAGTGGGGTCAAGGAAGAGACTGAAAAGAAAGTAATATGAGGTTTTATTTAAACCATCTACTCTTCTTGTTGAATATATTATAATCAATTTGTCTCCAAGCACAAGGTGGGCTTTTCCTTATACTATCTTTCAAACAATTATCATTGTGTCTATTTCCTAAACTATCAAAAACAAATGTCTAGCTTATTTATTGCTGTTATGGTTCAGGCACTAAAGTATTTTAATTTATACCTCAGAACCTTGCTATAGCTCAGAACAAAGACAGATAAAACTTCTATCAATTAGAGGCCATTACTACCCTCAGAAATATTAGCTAGATTTTTGTCCAAGCTAAGATATTTACAGAACAAAGAATATATTCTGGGAAATATTTGAAAGGTCTAGATTTCAGGCCAAAGAGCTCTTTAGGTATTGACTATATGTCAAAGCTTTCTTTGTTGGGATTGACAAACTGTCACTAGTGTTTCTGTGGCTTAGAACTGTGAGACAGACCATTTGTCACCAGCAGCAGTAGCTTTACATCGAACAGGGAAAAGCCAGCTTATTATTTTCAAATGATATTTTTTCTAAAACAATTCTGGTTTTCATCTTTCAACATCATAATATAATTTAAGTACAAATTTTCCTCTTGGTTTTCAATGTTAAACATCTTAAATATTAACATTGTCAATCATGAATGATTACTAAATTGGTATACAGTAATTGACTCAGAATATTTACTGAGAAATTGATCTCAATCAAATAAATACATTCTGATTTTTTTCCAGCATACCTAGTTTTAAGAAAATAATATCTTGTTTTATCTCCCCTTTTCTATTCAACATAGTTCTTGAAGTTTTAGCTAAAGCAATAAGTAAAAGAAAGGAGATTAAAGGGATACAAATTAGAAAAGAAGTGAGACTATCTCTATTTGCAGATGATATGATTATATATTTAAGTGATCCACAAAATTCTACCAAAAAATTCTACAGCTGATAAACACCTTCAGCAATGTAACAGGATACAAGATTAACTAAAAGAAATCAGTAGCCCTCCTATACACTACAGATAAAAGGACTGAAAAAGAAATAAGGAAAACATCACCTTTAATAATAGCTGCATATAGCATAAAATAACTTGGAGTAATTATAACCAAAGAAGTAACAGAACTAGTTAACAAAAATTTTAAATCATTGAATAAAAAAATTGAAGAGGATATCAGAAAATGGAAAGTTCTCCCATGTTCCTGGATAGATTGGATCAACATAGTAAAAAATGGCAATTCTACCAAAAGCAATCTACAGATTCAGTGCACTTCCTATCAAAATCCTAACACATATTTTTACAGACCTTGAAAAAACAATACTCAATTTTATTGGAATAACAGAAAATCCAGGATTGCTAAAAAAAAAAAATTGTCCAACAAATGTACCTCAGGAGGCATCACCATCTCAAACTTCAATTTATGTTATAGTAATAAAAACAGTCTGGTACAGGCATAAAAACAGACTTGTGGACCAATGGAACTGAATTGAAGATCCCGATATTAACCCAAAAACCTATGAACACCTGATCTTTGACAACGAGGACCAAAGTATTCAATGGAAAAAAGATAGTATCTTTAACAAAAGTGTTGGCATAGCTGTATGGTAGTGTGTAGAAAAATGAAAATAGATCCAAGCCTATCACCCTGCACAAAACTCGAATCCAAGTGGATCAAAGACCTCAACATAAACCCAGCCACACTGAATCTGAGTGAAAAGAAAGTGGACAACACACACACAAACAAATTGGCACAGGTAACCACTTCTTAAATATAACACCAGTGGCACAGACACTAAGAACAACAATCAATAAGTGGGAACTCCTGAAACTGACAAACTTCTGTAAAGCCTAGGACACTGTCAATAAGACAAAACGACAGCCTATAAAATGAGAAAAGATTTTCACTAATCCTATAAGTGATAGAGGACTGATACCTAGAATATTTAGAGAACTCAAGAAACTAGAGCCCAAAACCTTGAATAACCCAATCAAGAAATGGGGTTCAGAACTAAAAAGAGAATTCTCAGCAGAAGAATTGCAAATGGCTCAAAGGCATTTGAAAAAGTGCTGGACATTTTTAGCCATCAGAGAAATGCAAATTAAAACAACTTTGAGATACCCACCTTACACCTATCTGATTGGCTAAGATAAAAGACACATATGAAAGCCTATGCTGCAGAGGTTGCTGAGCAAGGGGAACATTCCTCCATTGTTGGTGGGAGTATAAGCTTGTTCAGCCACTTTGGAATGCAGCATGGCAGTTTCTCAGAAAACTAGGAATCTATCTCCCCAAGGATCCAGCAAAACCACTACTGGACATATACCCTAAAGATGCACAGTCTCATTCCAAAGGCATTAGCACGACTATGTTCATAGCAGCATTATTTGTAAAAGCAAGAACCTGGAAACAACCTACATGCCCCTTAACTGAAGAAAGGATTGACAAACTGTGTTACATCTACACAATGGAGTACTACTCAGCAGTAAGAAATAATGATATCCTAAAATTTGCAGACAAATGGGTGGTTTTGGAGAGTATACTCCTGAGCGAGGTATCATAAACCCAGAAAGATAAGTACTCACTTATTAGTGAACTTAAAAACAAAACAAAACAAAAAAACCGCTAAGCGTTTTCTTTTTTTTTCTTTATTTATTTTGTATTTATGAATTTAAAATGGTGAGAAGTTAACAATAACTATAAAGAAGATAAAAATCATAAGCATGACTTATCAAGGGTGATAATGCAAATAAGATTGCTACACATATATTTACTTTGTGTTCAGCTTTCCCTCTGAATTTTTTTTGCCATCCCTGTATATCCTTATTCAAGGTCTCTTCCCCCTCCCACCACATCAGGTCATTTTTTCTTCTCCACAACTCCCCATCCCCTCCATGGACAGGGAGCAGACAATCCTATGGTCCCACTGACCCAATAATGCTTGGATCAGTCTCCACTCCTGGCAAATCCAGTTTTGTCGCCCCTCCCTCAAGAGTGAGTCAGGTGTTCCTATAGTTGGAGTGGGATCCAAAGGGTCAATCCAGGGTGTCTCTGATCCCAAGCTGTTCAGTGGTTGTGGTTTACCGCTTGGGCATGCTTGGCTTTTTTTCTTGTTTGTTTGTTTAGAGACCACTAATGAGTGAGTACATCCCTGCTTATCTTTTTGAGATTGTGATACCTTGCTCAGGAGAATATTGAATAGCTTGGGATCTGAAACACCTTGGACTGGCATTTGACCCAGTCTTGATGTTGGAGTGAGAAAAGTGAATCTGTCTGGAGTGGATGCTGAACTAAGCCACCTTGGGACCTTGGGACCTCCTGTCCTTTCTGGGGAGGAGATAAAGTGCTGAGAGAAGAGTGAGTGACTGAGAGGGGCAGGAGGGGGAAGGGAGTCTGAACAAGGCAATATATGGATAAAAAAATTGACATTATTCATAATAAAAAAGAAAAAATTTGATGTTCTTTGATCACAAATTTTTATATATGACACATAAAATAGAGAAGAAGTGGCATTAATTAGGAGATAAAGGGAAGAGGAGAAAAAATCGGTAGAACAGCAAAAGGAGATTAAAATTCTCAGAACTAGAAAGCATGAAACCTAGCAAGTCAATCATAATAGGAAATAATTTCTGCACTGTGTAAGGTATGTATCTCACCCTTTCTCTTTTGCTCTTTTTCTGTTTATTTGTTCCTATAACAGTTTGGTTGGTTTGCTTTATCTTTTTGTTTCATTATTGTTTTTTGAATGACTTTCTAATTCGAGACAGAATAGATTTAGATTTGATGAAAGGGAAAGTGGGAAGGATCTGGGAAGTGTTGGGGGAGTAAAAACCATAATTGTAACTACATGAAAGAAATCTATTTTCAGTTAAGGCATTTAAAAAAAAAAGAAAGCAGAAGAAGGTCTTATCAGTGTCTTTCTTATTGACCTAACATTTGAATGATGCCTCCTTTATTTAAAAATGAGCAAAAGAAATCTAGAGATGAATACTGCAGGCCACATTCTATGTAACATCCTAAAATCAATAGGAAAATAAGGTAAAAAGAAAAAAAGAAAACAAATGTCTAGCCAGATCAATGAAAATAAATAAATAAACAAATAAAATGTCCAAGTGTTGGCTTCAAAAGTTTTCCATTACAAAAGTAAAGCAGACATTCAAGCCATTTCTGAAACTTCATTTACTCATCAAGAAGCCACAGCTAATCTAAAACATGTCTGTCCTTGTTTTATTTTCTATAATCAGCCAAACTGAGTATTTGAAGAATAAGATAAAGCCAAATAACTCTTAGCTTGTTCAATTACAAAATTAAAGTAGTAAATTTATTCACTCTTCTGAGAAACAGGAATTGAATTAAAGATAGTGAGTCAGAGAACTGCCAAAGCCTGCATTTTATCATGATCTCTTGCTTGCAAATTCATTCTAGTAATAGGAGTGTATTTCTTATAAACTTTTAATAAATTGGTTCACAAAATGTTTTATAGGTAACTTTTAATTTTTTTATAACTTCACAGTTTATAAGTTCATATGTGATGATAACTTCACACTAATAAGGCTCAAGAGCATTGGCTCTAGTCAGATACACAATTACACTCACATAGGCCACAGACATGCATGCATGAACACATACACAATGATGATTATGAACACACATACCCACATACACACATGCATACATATGCAAGCACACATGAGCACATACATACATACAGTATATTTACATTACTCTGCTCACCTGTGACTTTCTTTTCCCAATAGATAAAATATTCTATGGAAGAGCTATATTTTCCCAGTGTGTTCATGTCCACTCATAATATTCTCAACTTAACTGCTGAATCATTCTGTTACTACTACATAAAAAATGAACATTTATTTATCCATTAATGTTATTGGTTCATGAAATGTACATGTCAAGCCCCATATTCTTCTCTTCTGACCTAATTGAATTAGTCAACATTGACACATGTGTGGTAAGTATATCTCCGTTTTTACTGTATGCTGAAATAGTAGTGTTTCCCTTTTACTTCTCTTCATACTATTCAAGGTGTGTCTTATTAATTGTCTTTGTTCAATTGATCATTTATTCTGATTTCTTTATTTTGGAATACTCCTGGCATCATTATTTACCACTCTAGCATATATCCGTGCTCACTTTCTATTTTAACCACATCAGCTCCAAAACTGACATTATATTCTATTTCTTTGTTAGGAGTTTTTTATAATTTTCCTTAGACTTTGTTATTGTCAAATAGCATAGGTTTGGCTTTTGTTTGTTTGTTCAATTTTTCAGTTTTGCTAAAAATGATATTGGGGAGGGATGTACACTGTAGGACAGAATTTGTTTCTCCTTTATTCTAAAACTTTGCCTCTATTGTCCCCATTTATTTGTGTATATTCTGCAATGTGTCATAAAAGGAAAATTGCTACTGGCTTTACAGAGCATCTTAATGAGATTTGCTCACTCCAGTAACATCATCAAAAATACTGGAAAACATAGTAATCATACACTCTACAGCCCTGATGACTTCAAAATCCACGACTACATGGGCTGGTATGATCAAATTCTGATGATAGCAAATTTTTAATTAGCAGAAACTAAAATTTATTATATCATCATAGTCATAACCAGTTCCATATGTCCTCTACCATAAGCTACTTAATCATATTTAGAAAGATCCTAACCAACAATCTAATGACCTCCAAAAGATAATCTCTTTAAATAAAATAATTTGGATGATGAGTCCCAGTATGCAAACTTTTAGAGAAATGCAATCATTCAAATCTTAAAAAAAAGAAATCTAAGATGACATTTTCCTCAAAAGGTCTTGAAAACATTGGCAGATATACTTTCAAAAAAAAAGAAAATAGTACTATTTCATAAAAGTATACATTTTACAGAAATAATTTATACCAAAACCTAAAGACCAAGAATGATGTATCTACTTTTTATCAAGTATGTCTCCTAAGATGTGTATGTATATGTAAACAAATAAAAAATAATAGACAATGAATGGATTAATAAATACAGGCACAAATAAATTTTATACAGATATGATGGCATTAATATTACTTATAAAAATAAACATAATGTAAAGGTATATTAAAGAAAATAACCTCACTTAGGTAGATACTAGTACTAAATTTAACAAATACAAGTTTTTAGAAATAATTACAGTTTCATTGTAGTTCATAGATAAAGTCTACTTTGTGTAAAATTTAATAACATTAATATTTTGTCAGTGTTTAATATAAGAATACAGTAAAATATTTTTCTTTTACATTCATTATATGTATGTATAGTTATGTAGGTCTTTTAAATATGTGAGATGCTCTAAGGATTAAAGTTTTAAAAAGTTTTAGTAAAGTTTTTATAAAAAGCATTTTTAAAGTTTTAATCTTTATTCTAAATTAAATTCCACAATATAGATTAATTTGAGTTTCCCTGTGAATATATGAGAAGTTTTAATATTCACCTTGACTCCAGGCATTATTGACTTTTTTAATACTTTTTTACTGCACTGTGATTCCCACTTTAAGCATTTTTTAAAGTAGAGATTAAAAATAGTAAATATGTAGTTTTATTGCAGGATCTGTCCTTTTTCCATTCTTAAATTAAGGACTCATAAATGACTGTCATATCAAATACTCATTGTCATATCAAATCTGTACTCACTGTCAGTTCTTTTCCTGATCAGCCTTGAGCATCTATTTCATAAATTGAGACAAATAATAAAAAGAAATAAAGTAGTATAGAAGTCAGATATTGTGTTTTTACTAAAAACTTAAGAAAATTAGAAGAGTAAAATGTACAAAAAGCTTTTTATAATTTTCTCTCAATTGAAGTAGAACTAATTCTCAGGAATTGACTTATCATCATGAAATATATTGCATGCAGAACTTAATTTATCTATCTGAGAATAAAATTAACAAAAAATAATGAACAATATTCTAGACCTGTCAAATAGTTGAATAAAGGCTCTTTCAATCATACAGAATATAGAGAATTATTTTTTAAGATGTTCCTTTTGATTTTGTGATATATTCAAAGATCCCTAGGTAATGTTCAGCATCTACCGACATGATTTCTCTACAGTTTTTAAATATAACTAGCTTAAGAAAAACTGGACCAGAAAATAATGTTGGAATATTATTATGGTTAAAGTGATAAAAACATAATTGGCAGAAGGTGAGATAGTCTGAAAGAAATAATTTTTCCCCTGAAAGAGAAAACAGTGCATTACTTAGTGTTAGCACATTTGTATATTTACATGGTATTTTATTTTCCTGCATTTTTATATTAAAATCTCAAAATGAGAAGCCCAGAGGTAATTATATTTAATCACAAAGACTATGCAGAAGCATTTATTAACTTCCTACATACAAGAACTTAATAAACCTGCTATGTGTGCATATTTCAATAGCTGGCTAATAACATAGGAGTTATGATGTGCAATCCACCACCATTGGAAACACAACTGTCCATTGTAACAAAATAGTTGATTCATTATGATGGAGTATTTATTAGAGTTAAAACACAGTAGGACTGTAATTTGATCTTATAAATTCTTTTCATTATACTTTTCATGGGTATATCCACATGGTTAGAATAGCTTTTAGAATGGACTGATAAATAAATTTCTCCACCAACACTAAATTTCTTCATTATTCTCAAGTACTTTTGAGGTCTCTAATCACTGTGTATTCCTTTGTAATCATAATATAATTATCCCTGTAGAAAGATGTTCCCAAAATTACTAATACTGAGTAAAATCTTATTATTTGAAAACATGAGATGCTCCTTGAAAATATTTGTGTTTATTGGTTGTTGTAAAAGATGTTACTAAGACATCATTAAAAGTCACTTTGTAGGTGGGTAAATGTTCTTTGGGGGGAAGGATAGAATTCAGCTATTTGTTAAATCTCTAATTTTTTTCATGGCAAGTCAGTCATACATAAAAGAAATTAACTTAAACAGATGGCAACTCTTGTCTGGGTCAAGTGAGTTAGATTTAACCTTTTTGTTTCATAGTTTATTAAGACCTTATGTCCACTTTGGAATGATTTTTTATTTTTGAAATATTATAAACGAGAAGTCTCTTCTACATGTGAACACTCAGTTTTCTCCCACTTCTTAATGAATAAGTAATTCTTTCTCTACTCTATGATATTTGCATGGTTAAGATTCATTTGACTATAAATTCATAGGATTATATGTACTACTTTCTTCACTCACATTCTTCTTTGTCTGTTTGCATAATAATACCATGCTATTTTGAAAGATTACATTAACATTATTCAGGAGACAGCCAATTTCAATAGCATTGCACTTATTTGGATCAAAAAAATCAGAAAGATTGAAAATTGTGCAGTGTCAAAAAAGATCACTTAGTGAGAAGATGGATTAAAATAGAAGTAACCGTGAGGTCAAATCCTGTCACCAACAGAAGGAGCTGTGCAGATGGGGGAGCTCACAGGATTATGGGAAATTTTTCTTCAGATTCATGACTAAAAAGTGGAATTTTTTATGAAAATTTTTTAGAAATTTTCTAATTTTTGCTAAGAGACTTCACTCAAGTTTTATTCATGACTTACAGTTCCCACAACTCTCAAGATGTTTAAAGGTTATTATTGAAAACATAGTAACAATGACATCTGAGGAAGATACAAAAAGAGGAACCACTTCAAAAGAATATAAAGTGAAATGTCTTACTCTGATATAATAAGTCTTAGGAAGAGAAATATGACAAAGAAGATTTGGAATAACCAAGTGAATAAGGTGGATAATATTATAGTCCTTCACTTTTCTTCTTCCTTGTCAAATATATTTTATTTTTTGTAACTTTTTAAATATTTATTTATTATGTATACAATGTACAGAAGAGGGTACCAGATTTCATCATAGATGGTTGTGAGCCACCATGTGGTTGTTGTGAATCTAACCCAGGACCAAATTCAGTGCTCTTAATCTCTGAGCCATTTCTCCAGCCCCATCAAGTGTATTTTAAATACATAATCCTTGTGGCATCAAAGAGTTGATACATCACCTCAAGGATAGACATGTACTCACAATTTGGTTAAATAAACTGCTGAGTATCCAATGATTTGTAATACTACACCATTTTTTAGTCCTGTATCTGTAATTATGAAGGCAGATTAAAAATACTAAACTCTCAAACAATAGAATGAAAACCATTATTATGGAAACTAATACACCTGATGTATGTGTATTCAAATTTATTGCATATAGTACTTCTGAAAAACCTACAGACATCATACTCACTGTTTTTGACTATAGTAAATGATACATTGCAAAGCTCCATACTCTGAAAATTTCAGGGATTCTTATATTGTCCATCATGCAGAAAGAGCTTAATTGTTTTGTTGAATAGTCTTAAACATTTAGTTACTGTGCCTACCAGATGGTGACAATTTCCTGGGCAGGAATTAGTTTCGACAATATGCAAGATATGACCCAATTTATCACCTAATATATTATTCTTATTTTCTCAAGCCCTTTATGGATCTGAAAATTAAGATGTATGAAGTAATATGGATATATCCTTTACTTAATAGCCTGAAGATTAAACAGATGATTCTATTTTGTCCAAACATGAGTTTGTTCCATGGGTATGAGTTTCAAACAAAAGTAAACATAATCTGAAAGGATAATCAGGTTATATGTGAATTGAAAATTAAGACAGCTACCAAGTTACATTGCAGTCTTGGCAACTGTGTCAACAGATTAAAAAAGATTTGTTTTTAATTATTGTGATATAATATAAATCATGTTATTATTCTAGATGAGGCTAAGGAAATGGAAATTTTTTATCTTACATAAAAATGCATAGCTACCTTTCTGAGAATTTATTTCAGAATCAAATAATTCAACCTTCTCTTAAAATGTTATGTGTTTAGGGGATGGGGAGAGAGTCTAGTGATTAAGAACACTGGATGTTTTTGCAAAGGATCTGACTTTGCTCTTCAGGACTACATGGTAGCACAGTATCATACATTATAGTATAGTCAAGTGACACTGAAAGATAATTGATAATATATCATCAAAAATATGTAAATAATATGTGTAACTCTGTAATAACACAATGTAATTAAGTTAATAATGTTAAGATACTTCAAGAGAAACATGAAGAAACATGTCAGTAATTGCATTACTTCTTTGAGCTATAAAATGAAGATTGTAAATTGAAGGAAAGCTTTGTTACATACTGAAATCTTCTTTTAATAAAAGGATACAATTCAAAATTTGAAAATGACAAAGCAGTGCAAAAGTATAATGGAGACAAATTCATGAATATTTACTTATTCTTTTTTTGATTTTTTTAATTTATTTTTAAATGAAGTCTCATTTTTTTAATCCATGTATTCCCTTGTTCAAACTCCCTTCCCCCTCCTGCCCCTCCCAGTCTCTTTCTCTCCTTTCTCCCCATCTCTTTATCTCCTCCCCAGCAAGGTCCCAAGGTGGAATAGCTCAGTATCTACTCCAGGCAAGTCTGATTTTCTCATCCTAATATCAAGATTGTAAGCATTCATTTAACATTATCATTGAAATTAACATATATGTACTTGATGGATGATTATCATATCTATATCTCATTCTTCTCCATGTACTCTCTCCAGGACTTTAAAAATGCCTTCCTTCTGACTTCATGTTTCTCTTATTTATTTGTTTGTTTACTTACTTATATTGACCCACTGAATACAAATACTGTAGCTCATATAAATGTGAATTATCCACTGAGGAAATGAGGAACTTTTACTTTCCATTACCCTGAGTGAAATAGCTCAGCAAGTAAAGAGGTCTGCCACCAAGCCTGCCAACCTGTATTTGTTCCCTAGGACTCACACAGTGAAAGGAAAGATCCAGCTCATGCATGTTTTCCTCTACCTTCCATGAAAGCCATATGATATGTGCTTATCACCACACAATCATATTCACACATATCCAATAAATAAAAATAAAATTTAATATGTTGAAAGAATTATTTGCTAGGCGTAAAGACAATTTTTAACTTAAAAAGCATTGATAATTAATCAGAAAATAGATATTAACTTCTCAAGATACAGCTTGGCATCCGAAAGTCAATGTGTATGCCCTTAGTCATTATCATTTTGTTGTCATTATTGTAGTAAAAGGATTCACATATTTTAAGATCCCTTTGACAAGGAATTACAGAATGAAACAGAAATGTTTATCCAGATAACCTTCATTATACTCTTTCACAAAAATATTTTGACAACTTATTGTGTCTTTGTTTATTTAATTTAACCAATTACATTTATTATGCTTTTTTAATACAGTATTTTTAAAAAGTAACATATTATGTGTATAAAATTCTTATGTAATTTTATAAATTTTCTTTTTTATTATTATGAATAAAAAAGTCACATTTTATATCCTTGTGTATCCTTATTCAAGGTCCCTTCCCCCTCCCACCACATCAGGTCATTCTCCTCTTCTCCACATCTCCCCATCCCTTCATGGGCAGGCAGTCTCAAGGTCCCAAGGTCCCGATATTGCTTAGTTCAACCTCCACTCCTGGCAAATCCAGTTTTCTCTCCTCAACATCAAGACTGAGTGAGGTGTTCCTCTAGGGTGAGTGGGATCCAAGGAATCAATCCAAGGTGTTATTGATCCAAAGCTGTTCAGTGGTTGTGGTTTGCAGCTTGGGCATGCTTTGCTTTTTTGTTGTTGTTGTTTAGAGTCCACTAATGAGTGAGTACATCCCCTGTTTATCTTTCTGGGTTTGTGATACCTCGCTCAGGAGGATATTCTCCAAATCCATCCATTTGCCTGCAAATTTTAGGATATAATTTTTTTTTAACTGCTGAGTAGTACTCCATTGTATAGATGTACCACAGTTTGTTAATCCATTCTTCAGTTGAGGGAATAGATATATTCATTTTATAATTTTGTTTACTGTTCAATATATGTAGAAAGTATCTTTGAAGAAAATTGAGAAATTGAAGATTGAATAATGTATAGACAAATGTATATATATAATATCAACTTTTAAAATATATTGTCATGAGATATAAGCAAAATGAGACAAGCATTTTTTGTTGTCATATATTTAATGTATTGCATAGATTGAATTTAAACATTTATATGAAGCCTGACCTATTTTTATATAATTTAAATTAAAAATAATTTTTATTTGGCATTAAAATAGGTCAACATGTACTATTTAGACATTGATATTAACCAAGCCACTGTACATACAAAATTTTTACCTTTTCATTGTGCCAAATGTCAATATACTACCTGTAAAATTTGTCAAGAAGAAAAGCACATTAAGACATTTTGACTAGACATATTGAATTTAAAATTAAATACAAGAATTTTGTTATTTTTAAACATCATGTATTTTTTCAGGTGTGTAGATTAGTAAAAAAAATAGTTTTTCATTTACAAGTCATCTATAAAATGTATAAATTGAAAGTTATATTGACTTAACATGATAAAATGTAGTTCATAAGGAGTATTAATGCAACTAAGTACTATGATATCACTGAAAGATGTTATATTCTGTGTAATCTATGCCCAAGTATTTCTACCCTTGGGTCCATGATTTTTTAGAAGACCTTGTGTCTATATCTACATAGTGGATTTTAGTATGACTTCACTGAATTTCCTTTTAATTCCTTTATCTCACTGAGCTGACAGAATTTTGAGAACACAAAATTCACTACATGTGTGCATAAAAGAATCATGTTGGCCTACAAGATGCTAGGATAAGTTAGTCACAGGAATGGGCTTCTTTAGAGCAGGTGCATAATAAAATTAATAAACTAGGCTCTTTGAGGTCTAAAACTTAGGAGCCAGCAAACAGTAAGACTTCAATTTGTAGCCACTCAGTCTATAGACAATTGTGTGTGTGTGTGTGTGTGTGTGTGTGTGTGTGTGTGTGTGTGTGTGTGTGTGTGATTCACCTGTATGTCTCAAAAGACATCTATGTGAGTCTGGAGAGATGGCTCATATGTTAAGAACACTGGATTCTATTCCAGAGGTCCTGAGTTCAATTCTCAGCAACCACATGTTGGGATACAACCATCTATAATGAGATCTGGTGCACTCTTCTGGCCTGCAGGGACAAGTGCCTGCAGAACACTGTATGCATAATAAATAAATACATCAAAAAAAAAAAAAAAGACATCTCTGTGAGATCTGCCTACTCCTAATGATCAGTGGTTGACTTGGTACTAGAGTTTCACTTATTTCAGCCTGTGGGCATAAGGAAATTCTTGGCCTACAATTTTCCTGAATTATCTTTCATTAATTAAATTGAAATCAAATAAAATCATGGGTGTTTCTTCAAGTCAAATAAAAACTTTGCCTATAAAATAATTCTTAAAATAATTTTCTCTATTACTTCATTAGCAAGACCTCAAAAATTACAGAAAATTTTCTTTACTACAAAATAAAAGATTAACTTTCTGCTAAGCAAAATAAACTACTGTATTAAAATTTTCAAGTTAATAAAATATTTTGAAACATAGCCTAGATGTTTGTCTGAATTTTGTTGACAGGTATGTAGAGGTGAAACAAAATTGTGCATACACAGAGAATTAATTTTTATCTTCAAAATTGCAATTTTATTTTTTAAATTTACTGGCAAATGCTAAAATAATTGTGTGAAACATACTTATTCTGTGTTGTACAAATTTAGCATCATAGTGTTAAGTGGTAATTTGTAAAGAAGAGATTCTTCATCCCAGTGAAAGAGAAAATAAAAATTTTCAAGATTCTGAATTTTTTTTCTTCTGAAGCTCCTCTTGCTTTACTCAAACAGGGCAAAATGTGAATGCAAAAGCTAGCCAAATGTCATGGGTGTTGGTTTTGCACATGAGGTCAGATACATACACTACTAAGGTCACATGAGAGTTTATTCAGGAAAGTTGCAAGATGAGTACAGGAGCAGAGAAGCAGAAAGAAAAGAAAGACGTACTGCCACATAGCATAGCCTTTTAAAAGAACAGGTGGGCACGGATTTATGTAGCCATACCTAGGGGTGTGCCCTTCCCAAGCAACTTGCTCTGCTTTACCACATGGTATGCCAGAAATCCTTACAATGGGAATTGACTTTTATCAAAACCCTTACTTCAAGACCCAAGATGGACTTCACATGACCTAACCAAATGCTAAAAATCTATGTTTTTCAGTGATACCACATTGACAATGATTGAATTTGAGAGAACTGTCTTTCAAACCAGAGAAAATACCATGAAGGCATACACTTTTCATAACTGTAAATGCAGTGAGCAGTGTAATATGTGAAAGGGTTTAACAAATGTCTAAAAATGCCATGAATGTTGGATTTTTTTTATATCCATATTGTGTAGATTGGGTTATCTGGTACTAATAATACACCAAGTATCTTTGAAAGATCTGCATTTAACCTCTTGATTACCCTTTCAAAATAACTTCCTTTTTCTATGTCAAAATTACTGTAAATTTCTAAGAGTTCACAAGTTAAGTACTTCATTGACCTACAGTTGTTATCTTTTCTATCAGAAGAGTTTTATGCTGTAAGAGCTATAGAATTTCCCCTCTGTTAACCTCCAAATTCACAATGCTCTCGAATGTTACATATGGAAATAAGCAAGCAAACAGCATAAATACTCAAAATGTATTGCTTTAAAACATCAGTCTTATTTGCTTAAAATGGCATCTTCTTTAAGACCTGGAAGGAAGAATGTGGTCAAGGTAGGGGGCTGGTAGAAGAGGAGACTTTAGCGGGGTGGGAATGCTAGATAAAATGGATGTTCTAAAACGAGGGAGAAAATAGTAGAGATGGAAAAGTTTAAATAAAAACGTCAATGGGTTCAATTAGAATATGAAATTCAAAAGAAGGGTAACCAGAAGAACTTACATGGACACTGACTACTTTATAGGCTGATTTAAAAAATATAAATAACAACTATAAATACTTTGATCAAAGGTGTCATACTTGGATAATTCAAAAAACCATGGATTATTAAATGAAAATTACAATGACAGGTTTCATGTATGCCCCTAGGAATTGTTGGCCACGAATGCCCCACAGACTTATAATAACAACATGGGCAAACACATTGTTATTTATTGCTGGCCACAACTAGATAATATGTTGATAAGATACCATATACCTTGTTTTCATGATGCATAAATATCATGCTGTTACTAAGCACGAAAGCTTTTGTGTTACAGGGATGTTACAGGGTTCTGGCAAATTCTGCTTGGGAAAGGGGGCAAGTAGGCACAGAGTCAAAAACATAGACACCAGAAGCAAGGATGAAAGTAACACATGCTCAATGTATTGAGGAAGGGGCAAGTCTCATATACCCTACTCCTAGCATGAGAAAAGGTCTTCTCTGCTGGCATCTGCTAGTATGGCATGACCATCTTTCATTGGTCCAGGTCATTTCTCACCAAGATTCCTCTGTTGCTGAGGCCCTCAAGCATACTCAAATTGGCTCTCAAGAAGTATCTTATGTACATGCCCCCCATACTAGTCTAGTCCAGTTTAGACTGGTTGGCCCTCAAGGCCACTGAAGGCTGCTAGGGACTAGTAATCTCACCCTTCTGCTCTGCTGTCTATCTGTTACAATGCTAAATAAGATTGGTAGGGAATGAAAGTTTGAAATGATCTTCCCTGCTTTAGACCATTCTTGCTATCATTTTACCTTATCAATTGAAAGATGATGATCACTGATGCAGTAATTTCAAAGAAAACAACTGATTTCTGTTGGGAACTGAGGACTTCTATATAAAATGGAACTAACGAACAGTACTATAGAATTAATCTTTGAAGGCCTGTGACTCAGCAGGTCAAAAACAGAAGAATGAACCTAATTTTTTTTGAATAGATAAAATGTAATGCTGTCTGTTTACAATATAAAAGTAAGCATTTTTTTCTTGTTGTTTGTTCAATTGAAATAAACTAGTTCTCTAGGAATATGACCTAGTTGACAAAATGTTTCCCTTATATTGTCTGTAGGTGTTCCTTTTTATAATTATTTATGTGGAAAGGACAAGTTATCTGTGAGTGTTGCCACCCCAGGGCAGTTGGTCTTAAAAGAGATAATAGAGCAAACAGTGATTCAAGGAAGGAGCGGTTAGCCAGTGAGCAGCACTCTTTCAAATAATGATTAATGCAGAGGCAGAGGCTCAGTGCTGAGAGCAAGTGATTCGTATGTACTCAGTTTTCAGGGAAACAAGCATAACATTACCATGAAGATCCAGAGATTATCACAGAAGAGAGAGTGAAAAGAATGGAATTGCCTGAAGATATGCATAAATGATATGCAGCCCAGACTTGATATAAGCCTTCTTCCCACCTAAGATAATTTTTGCTCTGGCATTCTATGATAGAAACAAATGAAACCAGGACAAGCACAGAACTGAAGGCCATGATGTGATGCAACACTTTAGTAAAGAAAATGACAGGTTGTAACAGTTTGGTGGGAAAATAAAAAGTGTTTAAAAAGGAGTATCCAGAAAGCATTGTGTACATTACGAAATTACCAAAGAACAAATTTTTCAATTAAAAACTCAACACACAAAAAGATAAAATATCTAAAATTTCTAAAAATTATAGCAAAATAAAGATTTCAATTTTAAACCAAAGTGATCTATGAATAAATAAAATTCTAAAATATTACAATAAAAAGTAAAAAATTCCATTGTTTATAAAATCAGACTAGCACTAGAATGGAGATTGGAATACCAATGCAATAATAAGGATAGATAAATGTTGGAATCAGTAAACTAAGGAGATGGGACAGAATGCAGTGGAGTGGGAGAAGATGAGTGACACCATGGATGTCTGAAAAGATATATGGAATTTTCTGTTTACACATGGTGCAAATGTGCATGTGTCTGCATAGGTAAATAGTTTAAAAAAATTATTCTACTTAGATGGTAAAGTTACTCCAAGGACCACAAAAAAAACCTTTATTATCACACATAAGAAACCTCCACTTGAAAAACAGTAGTCCAAGAGAACCACAAAAAAGTAGACTATTGCTTTTACCCTTGGACATAGACTATAATTTAAAGATAAGGCCTTATTGCTGAACAATCTGTGTACTCCAGATACAGCATTCAGAGGAATAGAGTTGAAACTGACCTTGAATTTCTTCCCTGAGGAGTTAATCTCAGATAATCAGAAGGTGATTTGCAAGGTGCCAAGGGAAAGGAACAATCTGTATTTCTACCTAGATGTCAAGCCTATAACCACAATAATGCCTAAACTGGCTAGATATCAATATTAATAAAATAGTGGCACTTTTGTCTTGAAGTAATTTAAGGCTATATCATTTTACTTATACTTCACTCAATGCATGCATTGTACTGTAAACCTAGTTAACTGCCTGTTTCTTGAAAAATTATAAATCTAATAAAAAAGGAAAGTCTACTAGAGTTAGTTTTCTGACCCAATAAAATTTCTGTTTTCAGTTTACTTATTTGGATTCCCACAGGTAAGTATAAATCTCATACTGAACTCTCTCTCTTTCTCTCTCTCTCTCTCTCTCTCTCTCTCTCTCTCTCTCTTTCTCTCCATATATATATATATATATATATGTTTGTGTGTGTCTGTATACATACATATGTATATATAAATATATAAAATTTAGTGATTTTATAGCATGCACCACATCATACTCAGTTATCAGACATCTCAGATTAATACCCACTCTTGTGATATTCCTATTTACAAAAAAAGCCCATTCATGCTGCTCATTTACTTACTGGATCATAATTAAACAATTAAACTCCCTGTGGTCAGCCCCTTAGAGAAAACAAATCTTTTCCCAACCAAACCCTTGCCAGAGGACATCAATGCAGTAGTGAAGCACTGTGTCATTTAGCTATGTTCTAGCCTTGAGATCTTGTATACAATGACATCTTTTTTTCTAAGTTCACTAATGAGTGAATACATCCCCTGCTTTTGTGTTCTAGGGCTTTCAGCTGTGATGATAGTTCTTTTGTGTGGGATTTTTCTGGTCTTCTCATGTAGGTATCTACTGCTATGAATTTTCTCTTAAGACTTCTTTCTTATGTCCCATAAGTTTAGGTTAGTTGTGGATTCATTTTTTTTAATTTCTAGGAAGTCTTTCTTTCTTAATTTCTTCCTTGACCCAAAGATAGATCAGTTCAGTGATGTTTTGTTTCCATATTTTGATAGGCTTTCTGTGATTCTTGATGTTGTTTAACTCTAACTATATTCCATGCTGGTCTGAAATGGTACAAGGAGTTATACTCCTTTTTTTGTACCTGCTGATATTTGCTTTATGACCTAGTATGTGGTCAATTATAGAAAAAGTTCCATGGCGTGCTGAGAAATATGTATATTCCTTTTTATTTGGGAAAAGGGTTCAGTATATATCTACTAAATCAATTTGGGATATAGCTACTTCTAGATTGCTTATTTCTTTGTTGAGTTTCTGTCTGGTTGACCTATCCTAGTGGGAACATTGGGTATTAGTGTTGCAGTTTTGATATGAGGTTTAAGCTTTAGTAGTGTTTCTTTTACATATGTAAGTGCCCTTTTGTTAAGGGCATAGATATTCAGGATTGAAATTTTGTCTTGGCTGATTTTTTCTGAGGCGGATAAGTAGTGTCCATCTTGGTCTCTTTTTATTGATTTTAGTTTAACGTCTATTTTGTTAGATATTAGAATGGCTTCACTACCTTTTTCTCATGCCATTTAATTGGAAAGTCTTTTTCCCACCCTTACTCTGAGCCTGTCTGTCTTCAAAGTTTAGGTGTTTCTTGTATGCAGCTGAAGGATGGTTTCTGTTTTTATATTCTTTGTGCTACGGTGTGTCTTTTCATAGGTGAATTGAGTCCATTGATATTAAGGGATATTAATGACCAGTTATCAATATTTTCTGTCATTTTTGGTAGTACCTTATATTTTCTTTTGGGTGATGTGGTTTTTTCTGTGAGTTTATCAATTTTTTGTGGTTACATGGATGTTTCTGGTTTTCTTTGATTGGAGATTTCCCTCTAGGGCTTTTATGTAGAGCTGGATTTATGGTTAGGTATTGTTTAAGTCTGGATATGTTGTTAAATATATTGTCTACTCCATCTACATTGATTAATAGTATGTCTGGGTACAGTAGTCTAGTTTGGCATCCATGTACTTAGTGTTTGTATAATGTCTGATCAGGACCTTCTTGCTTTCATTGTTTCCATTGAATAGTCAGGTATTATTCTGATGGGTCTGGCTTTATAGGTAAGTTGGACCTTTTCTTTTGCAGCTCTTAAATTTTTTTTTTGTTCTGTATGTTTTGTGGCTTGATTATTATTATTATTATTATTATTATTATTATTATATGATGAACAGATTTTTTGAAAGGTTAAATCTATTTGGTGTTCTGTAAGCTTCCTTTATCTTTACGGTCATTTTCTTCATTAGGATGGGGGAGTTTTCTTTTATGATTTTGTTGCCTTTGATCTGGTATTCTTTTCCTTCTTCTATTCCTATTATTCTCAGGTTATGTCTTTTCATGGTGACTCAAATTTTCTGAATGTTTTTTGTTATGACGTTTTTGGTTTTAGTGTTTTCTTCAACTTATGTATCTGTTACCACTATTGAGTTTTCCACCTCAGAGATTCTCTCTTCTATATCTTGTGTTCTGTTGGTTATGCTTGACTCTGTGGTTCCAGGTCTGTTTTTCAGATTTTCTATTTTCATCTTTTTTTTTTTTTTTTTTTTTTTTTTTTTTTTTTTTTTTTTTTTTTTTTTTTTTTTTTTTTTTTTTTTT
>PVIH01007450.1:0-14258 GCA_004025045.1 Sigmodon hispidus | reverse complement strand
CTATTTCTTTAAGGAAGTTTTTTTATATTCTCTTTTAAGGCTTCAATTAGTTTCATAAAGCTGTTTTTAAGGTCATTTCCTTCTGTTTCCTCTTCATTGTTATTTTAAGGTCTTGAAGCTATAGAACCTCTTACTTCTTGTGATCTTGTCTTGTTGATCTTTGTATTGTTGTATGTGTTCTTGCATTGGCATCTGCTTATTGTTTCCTCAATTCACTCTTGGTTAGTTCTTGGTCTGATCTAAGTGGGTAGTTAGTTAGAGGACTCTTAATCAGCTATGTGTTCTGAGGGTAGGTTGCTGCTGTGAGGTTTCAGTGCAATGACGCCAGTTGTCACTGCTTGACCTCTGACCTCTCAGCTATGTGCCTAGGGACTCAACTGATTCCCTGCTGTTATTATGCCAGCTGTGATATTGGTAGACTGTGTTCTGTGCTAAAGCTCTGCACCTGTCTCAGGGCCTAGGTTCAGGGAGCAGAAGTCAACATTTGACCTCTGACCTCTCAGCTTGAATTCAGGGATTTGGCTGCTCCCTAGCTCTTATAGTGAACTATCATAAAAAAGCTTATTTTTGCAACAGCTTGTTACTATAACAAAAATACACAACTGTTCATAATACAAAAAATGAGTGAATATGAGTTTTCCAATCCTAAAACTATTGCAAGAGGCAGAAAGATTCTAAGGGACAGAAGCTTAGGATGTCTCTTGATAGACCATTTTCCATACACAACAGTGAAAATGTGCCAATAAATTCTCATAATATGGCTGGATAAACAGACAGGCATTATAAAAAGTTTAGTTGATATGCCAATAAAGATTCATAAGCTTTTCTAGGGACCAATTCATGAAAAAAGAGCTACAAGATAGAAATGGCTGTTGATAAAGGGAGTCAGTTTCATCCTAAAATTTATTACCACACAGTTTGTCCATTCCCATATTCCAACCATCAATCCTGAACATGTATATTCAAATAAATGAACTCAGTGAATTCTATATATGTTCATAAATGAATGTGTGCCTTGTGTGTATGTGTATGTGTGTGTGTGTGTATGTGTGTGTGTGTGTGTGTAACAATAGTAATTAAAAGACATATCATTAATTTGGGAGAAAATAGAGGTATAACTTGAAGGGATACTGGTATATAGATGTAATATCAATATATAAATTGTCCCTAAAAATAATAAAAAAGAAGGAAAGAAAATACATGAAAAAATATTGTACTACATTACTAAAGTAAAAACCTACCAAAATAGCTCAAAATATTAAGGATCAAATGCTTAATTCCCTAAGCACATTTAAAATAAGGCCATGTAATTTTTCCTTTGTCTAGGAGAAAATTTGTGTGATCAGTAGTTTAGAGAGAGAGAAGGTAAAAGTTCTAATACCCTAGCTATGTGTAGGAAATAGAAGAAACAGTGTTTGTAGTCTTCATCACAGGTTCTTAGTAGTTCATAGAGTTACAAATAATTATAATGTTAATTAATGCTTTATTAAATGCATGTTTCATAAATAATTTATTAAAATTTTTAGTACCATTCAAACTTTACTTCTCAATTTATCAAAAAATTTATTAGCACTGAATGATTTATCTAAATTTTTTTGAGAAACTAAAATGGAGCTTAGCTTTTGATATTTAATTTCAGTATTTTCTTAAATATTCTTCACTCCATTTTATTCATAATTACAATTAATTTAAATCATCTTTAACGAAGAGAAGAGATGAACCATTTATTGAACAATTATTTATATTAACCTAGATGCTTTCCCAGCAGTCAGTGATTGCAATGTTATTGGAAATCACAAAGACCAAATAGTTTAAAGGGTTTGGAAGAGTCAAGTAAATTTAATGAACATTGTAATGAGGAAAATAGGGGCTCCTTTTTTCTGTTAACTGTGACTACAGAAGTCATTATATGCTCATAATATTTTCTTTTAAAAATATCCTATCAGATGCAACGTTAATTTGTGCATCATTATTAAATTTGAATCAGAGTATTTTGCCAATTATACTAAAATAAAACCTACAGTTTTCATTTAAACAACAAAATTTAGTGCTTTGTATATTTCTTTTTAAATTTATTCTTTGAAAGTCTTACACAGTATATTTTATTATAAACAATTCTACTCCCATAAGTCCTTCCAGATATGTTCCGTCTTCATATACAAAATTTCATATATGTCAATTTTTTATTATTATGAATAAAGAAGACACATTTTCTATCCTTGTATATCCTTATTCAAGGTCCCTTCACCTCCCACCAAATCAGGTCATTCTCTTTTCTCCACATCAGGAACCTGACAAGGATGGCCACAATCCCCTTGTCTATTCAATATAGTACTCGAAGTTTTAGATAAAGTAATAAGAAAAAGAAAGGAGATTAAGGGGATACAAATTGGAATAAAAGAAGTGAAACTATCTCCATTTGCAGATGATATGAATGTATACATAAATGACTTACAAAATTCTACCAAGAAACTTCCACAGCTGATAAACACTTTCAGCAATGTAACAGGATAAAGGATTAACTCAAAGAAATCAGTAGCCCTTCTATACTCTAAAGATAAAAGGGCTGAAAAAGAAATAAGGGTAACATTACCCTTTATAATAGTTGCAAATAACATTAAACACCTTGGAGTAACTATAACCAAAGAAGTAACGGATCCACATGACAAAAATTTTTAATCACTCAAGAAAGAAATTGAAGAGGATATCAAAAAATGGAAAGATCTCCCATGTTCCTGGATAGGTAAGATGAACATAAAAAAAATGGGAATCTACCAAAAGCATTCTACAGATTCAATGCACTACCGATCAAAATTCCAACACTATATTTTATGGACATTGAAAGAACAATACTCAATTTCATTTGGAATAACAGGAAAGCCAGGATTGCCAAAACAGTTTTGATCAACAAAAGAACCTCAGGAGGCATCACCATCCCTGACTTCAAGTTATACTATAGAGCTACAGTAATAAAAACAGCCTCGTACTGGCATAAAAACAGACTTGTGGAAAAACGGAATAGAATTGAGGATCCAGACATTAACCCCAAAACCTATAAACAGCTTATCTTCGACAAAGAGGCCCAAAATATTCAATGGAAAATAGATAGTATCTTTAACAAATGGTGTTGGCATAGCTGAATGGTAGTGTACAGAAAAATGCAAATAGTTCCAAGCCTGTCACCCTGAACAAAACTCAAATCCAAGAGTATCAAAGACCTCAACATAAACCAAGCCACTCTGAACTTGATAGAAAAGAAAGTGGGAAATACACTCCTATGAATTGGCACAGGTGACTGTTTCCTAAATATAACACCACTGGCACAGACACTAAGATCAACAATCAATAAGTGGGATCTCCTTAAGCTGAGAAGCTTCTGTAAAGCCAGGAATACTGTCAATCGGACAAAACAACAACCTACAGAATGCGAAAAGATTTTCACCAACCCTACAAATGATAAAGGATTGATCTCTAAGACATAAAAAGAACTCAATAATCTAGAGCCCAAAACCTTGAATAACCCAATCAAAAAATGGGGTTCAGAACAGGAAAGGGAATTCTCAACAGAAGAATTACAAATGGCTGAAAGACACTTGAAAAAGTGCTCATCATCTTTAGCCATCAGAGAAATGCAAATCAAAGCAACTTTGAGATACCACCTGAAACCTGTCAGATTGGCTAAGATGAAAGACACAGATGACAGCCTATGCTGGAGAGGGTGCAGAGCAAGGGGAACACTCTTCCATTTTTTGTGGGAGTGTCAGCACTTTTTTCAGGCACTCTGGAATGCAGTATGGTAGTTTCTCAGAAAACTGAGAATCAATCTCCCCAAGGACCCAGCAATACCACTTCTGGGGACTTACCTTAAAGAACCACAGTAGCACTCCAAAGGTATTAGCTCAACTATGTTCATAGCCATATTATTCATAGTAGAATGAACCTGGAAACAACCTAGATGCCCCTCAACTGAAGCATGGATTAACAAATTGTGGTACATCTACACAATGGAGTACTACTCAACAGTATAAAAAATGATATCCTAAAATTTGCAGGCAAATGAATGGATTTGGAGATTATTCTCCTGAGAGAGGTATGAGAAACCCAGAAAGATAAGCAGGGGATGCACTCACTTATTAGTAGACTCTAAACAAACACAACAAAACAAAAAAAGCAAAGCATGCCCAAACTGCAAACCATGAACACTGAACAGCTTGGGATCTGAAACACCTTGGACTGACACCTTGTATCCCACTCCTCCTAGAGGAACACCTGACTCAGTCTTGAGGTTGGTGGGAGAAAACTGGATCTTCCAGGACTGGAGGCTGAACTGAGCAATATTGAGACCTTGGGGCCTTGGGACTTTGGGACCTCCTGCCCATGCTGGGGAGGAGATGGGGAGATGTGGAGAAGAGAGAATGACCTTATGTGGTGGGTTAGGGAAGGGACCTTGAATAAGGATATACAAGGATAGAAAATGTGACTTCTTTATTCATAATAAAAAAGAAGAAATAAAAAGGTAGTGAGGGTAAGGCAATTCTAACTTTAAAGTATTGGTTTGGTGTTGTTTAGTTTTATTATTTTATACAATGCATTCTATAGCAGTTTATCAACCTGAGTCAGAACTTCGAGAATTTGATAAATTTCAGAATTTTGATAACTTTGACATTTTAAAGCATGTCTTATGTAAATTTCTCAGAGATAAATATAGTAATTTAGAGAAAAGTGACACAGATGTGGTGAGACATTTTGCTTTGTGTTTTTTTGTTGTTGTTGTTTTGTTTGGGCAATAATGGATAAAATAAAAAATAAAGCAATTGTTTCAAACTGTAAACTTCTGAAATAAATCTACTTTTGGACAGACTGTATTAAAAATGCTAATGATTAAGTTAAATGGGCAAATGATCTTTGGCGAAATTAAGTTTTTTTCTGTATTCTCAATAACCTATCTTCCAGGTCTTTGTTTTTGTTGCAAACTAAATTGGAACCATAGATCCTTCATCCTCTGTGTGTTAAAGAGTTGAGTCTGTCAGGTAGTAAGCAAGAGAACACACACACACACACACACACACACACACACACACATACACACACACACACACTTACAGATTGAATTTTACTGAGAAACTCCCTCCTCAATCTTAATCAGAGATAAGGTTGCCACAAGTCTTGGCTGACATCAATATTTACCCTAACATCTGGACAATTCTCTCAGTTAACCACCCTATAAATATAGCTTTTCATCCAATACAGAGTACTTACAATCAGAACAGCAGGAAAAGATGTCTAGACTCTCACTGTGGGAATCACAAAGCACATAAATTATATTTCACACAGCACAGCTGGAAATGTTTGAACAAGTCAAGGGAAGTGCATATCCTGTGCACACAGAAATGAAAGTCTAAACAGATATGCTATTCTAGGATAGAATCTATGTAGGTTTGCTGATATAACCAGACATGTGTCTATAAATTCAAGAGGCATTTATTGTAAATTTAGTGTCTTATCTTATTTCTCTGAAATATCTAAAGTATCCCAAACTGTGAAATAGTTATAAATAAAATCACACATTTCCAGAACCTTAAGTTGTTCTTACCTTTTTTCTCTTACAGATATTTGCAATATCTAAATAAAATTGACAACACCATTGTATAAACTTATTCTTTATCATTTTAAGTATGGACAATAGTTTAACTGCCAGTTTCTGTTGTTACTGAGCAAAGTATAATTAAGAATGTTCCTCTCTCTAGGGCTCATTATTAAACATAATAAAATGATAAAAAGAAATGACAACATTCAAGAGGAAAAAAGAATTCTGTCTTTATTTTCTTTTAAAAATGAAAACACTATTTTAATATCACATGTATTATGCTAATAAAATTAAAATCAATTTTATCATAATAATAATTACCATAATGATATACATTCTATAATGTGCAATAAGATACACTATACAATTTTGAAAAATAAAACTTTTATGAAGGATTATAAAGATATAAATAAATATTTTATTATGATTACCTCATAAAAATTACTCTTTGAAAGTTTTCTTTCCCTAATATATTAGTTTTAAAAGTTTTGATTAATTAAATAATTTTTTATTCTTAAATGTTTCATTAATTTCTATTAAATATTGACATGAATAAATTTTAATCTATCACATTACATACATGTTGAAAATGTTAATATTTTGCTATTGGCTCTAAATTTCCAAAAACTTTTATTTAGGCATCACTAATTCTTCTAAAAAGAAAAAAAATAACCAAAAAAATAAATCAGAGGACTATAGATCTGCCAGAAAGACATTTTGTTTTCCACTCTAGCATGAGAATATTATAATCACCAGAATGGACAAGAAGAAAATTTACTATATTAAAGCCTAAAATATGCACAAGTGTGGTTTTCTCTTCATAGAGAAAATGAAGCAAGTGCTACTTTCTAAACTTCAATTTTCTCTCACTTAACAGCATGTGGTAGATGTTTCTCTATAATTTAGAAAAAAAAATCTGTTTACTGAAAAGCAAATTTCTGGACTGAAATTTCAGATCACTATTATTTGAAACCAAAACCACAATATCTTTTGGAAACATCTTTTATATAATACAAAGCATAATTTTTTAAGTAAGGGCAAAAATATATTAATTGTAAATATTTCAATTATTTTTAAATGTTGTTAAGTGTAAAGCAAAATGAAAAATATCACTTCAGAACACAGCTAACCTAGTGAAGCTTGCATATACTTGTAATTAAACCATTCTGAGATCTTTATTAATTCTCCATTGTATTAACATAGCCCATTTTTCCTCAATGGTGATTACTTCCTATATAGAACTTTATGACTATTTAAAGAGATTAAATAAGTTACCAAAGAACCAAAAGAAAAAATTAGCATCAGAGTCATTATATATTGGTCTTAAATAATGCATGTCAATGGCATAATTATGGAAAGTTAATTTTTAATACTTTAATTTCAAATACACTATTGACTGTGAAGATATAATCAATTAGCTTTGGACTAAAGAGCAATTCATAATTTAACTACGTATCTGTGTGTATAATTTTATATTATGAATAAATTTTTTTAAAAAATTATCTTGAAATTAATTGGACTATTAGCGTACTGAAAAAGATATGTTCTAAATATGATTACGTATACTTGACCTTAGTATAAATTTCATTTTGTCTTAACAAAATGGTTTACAGACTTAGTAATTATGGCTGCCTGATCTTTAACCTGGAGGTACCTATGTACATATATAATGCAGATACTGTCTTTTACTTCATTCTTCCTGTCTTCTGATTTTTTTTTGTCAAGCACATATCCTCCATGACATAGTCATAGCTAATTTCTAGACCCCCATAAAATCAAACATTCTAGAAGCTGGGTATGCCTACAGGCTATTTTCATATTGCCTTCGAATACAACACACATAGAACACATAGCTCAGCCTATGTGTGTGCTTCTGGTGATATGAAGATACTACTAAATAAGAGGTGTCTATCTTCTCTCCATTATTGACCTGCCCAAACATATATAGCTGTACATATTGTGTATGGTACAGGCACACAATTATATGCTGAGTTTGGAGATGGATATGTGTATACTTTTGGAGGCCAGGAAAACAGGAAAGCATTCTCTCTGTTGTTGAACACTTTTTATATAGAGACAGGGGCTTTCACTTTACTGCATTCAAATTTAGTCATGATATCTAAAAATCTGGACATATTTGCTTCCCAATGCTGAAATTATTGGCACATACAGGAGTGTGTGGCTTTTTATTTTTATTTTTTAGTGAGAGATAAGATTTCAATTCCTGGCCCTCATGCTTGCATAGCAAGGGCTATTTACATACAGACATCTCCTTAGCTATTCTTTATATAACTTTTGACTTCAATTTTTCTATATTGGCCAAGTGGCATAAATTCTTGGGGTTATTTAACTGTCTAGTTATTGTCTGCTGAAGAGATACTTCAACATGTACTTGACTCACTTATCACCACTTTCAGCTAAAAAGCATGTTTTTCGCCCAATGCAAACATCAAGTGGACTCTGAAAAACTTAGTCTATGATTTTATACATATAATGATCTTCTCAGATCAATTATAATCTTTTTTTGATTAATTTTATGTTTGGACAATTTTATACATACATATACTTCCCATTTTGATTATTATCACCCCCACATTCTCTCTTATATCCTCCCTTTCACTATCAACATACTCCTGTCATTCCAATCAGTTTCTCTCTCCAGGACATGATATTTGCTTTTGTTTTGTGAAATATTTTATTTAACCAAGATCATCATGGAAGTATTTACAGAGGACTGCTGGGATCAATTTTAAATACAGAACTGAATTCAATGATTTCCTTAAAACTACTGACTAGCAGCAAATGACTTAACAGTGAACAACAGGATTTAAGGAGTCTTCACCTCATTCAGGACTATCTATGAATAAGCTCATTCTTTTGTGAACTTTATGTATGCCCCTGTGGCAGCTATGCATGCATAATTGCAATGCCTATACTTTGCAGGGAAGATGGTGTTTTACAGTTCTTCTTCCTATCTTCCTTATAGTAAATTCTTTCTATTTTGTCTTCCACAATGGTCCCTACACTTTACAAAAGACTACATCAATGCCTTTTAGGGGCTGTTTGTCAACATTTATATATTTAATCTCAGCCATAGTCATAACAATACATAAAACTTATGTATTTAAGTACATAAGTACTTAATTAAGCAGAAATTCATCCAAGACAAAGGAAACAGTAATACAATGAACATCGAAATGCACACTTACATACTGTCTTTGGAAGTTGGCTTTTAATATTTTTCTGTGTTTCTAAAAGGAAAAAATTCACTTCAGACTCTCAACTAAAAAGTTGTTTTCTCCCCCTTTACTATTAAAGACATGAATAAAGAAAAATGGACACATAATAAAATTAAAAATAGCCAAACAGCAGTTTGTGGAGATTCTTCCTTTAGGACCTTAGTTCATTCCTGCTGCATGAACTGGCTTCTTGGAGCCCATTCCTTACAGAGGAACACCTTACTCAGCCTTAATGCTGGGGTAATGGAATCAGACCTACCTCAAATGGATATGCCTTGGAATTTTTTGCCATCCTGGGGAACAAATGGGGGGATGAGGTGGGAGTAGTCTGAGGGAGGACAATGAGGAGAGGAGGAAAGGAGAGCAGTAGAGGTTATGGGAAAAAACTTCTTTTAAATGGAAAAAAAGAATGCACACACACAAAAAATAAAATGCTGAGAGCACTAAAAATTTAAACTAATTTGTAGTATCCTCACTGTGTTAAAATTGTTCATTTAAAACAGTAAACTGTGATTTATATGAGCCTTATAAATATTATATAAAAGCCAAATCAATGACTCACAAAAATAGAATAGCCAAACATTAAAGGTTTATATCTTTAAACTCATCACTTGAAAGGCAGAAGCAGGCAGATCTCTGTGAGTTCCAGGCCAGCCTACTCTACAAAGCAGGTTCAGAATAGCCATAGTTACTCAAAAGAAGAAAAGAAAAGAAGAGAAGAGAAAAGAAAAGAAATGAAGGAAAGAAGGAAGGGAAGGAGGGGTGATGGGAAGAACTGAAGATCAGGTACCAGAATACACAGAAGAAAACTTTAAGAAAATGTGTCTAGTACACATCTGATAACAGGTTTCCTCCTTGTGTCTATGTTTGAAATTAACTTTCTTTTTGAGACAATAACACTGTAATAGTTGTGGTGAGAAAGCTGATTGAGCAGCAAAACCTTCAAAGTCTAAACTTGCCTCAGGATATGTGTCAATCATGAGTGGTATAGCATATTTATTACTAATTAAAATATAATAAGTTGAAATGTAACTAGTATCACCAGTTTGTAAAACGGCCAATTGCTTACAATTTCAAGTGATTGCATTGAGTAAAAAAAACAGATGGCACAAAAAGGATTCAGTATTTTATATGACTGTCATATTCTTTTTTTCACTTCATTTCTAAGGAGGGTATTTTTAGAACATCAGAAATCTGCTAATATGCCACCCTTCTCTATGACTGAGTCCAGTAAGTTTATTAAGCCCCTCCCCCATTACAAAACTTCACTTTGCAACAAGACAGAGCCCAAAACAGAAAACTTAAGCCAATCCGAATACAGAGATTTGGAAAACAGCCACAAAGAGCACATTTCAAATTGTGTAAATATAATTCCCTTGTATAAAATTTCAGGAATCCTTTCAGAAGATGTGTCCACATATTGTAATATCCAAAAATGACTGCAAGTATGCTATGAGACTGAGTGTCCTAGTAATATCAAAAGCTTCATTTACAACCCCCCCCCAAAAAAAACAACCTACCTAAACAAAGCTGAACAAGAACAACAATATACACGATAATGTAGGGTGAGGGGAAGCCCAGGATACCAAGCTTTGCCAGTAACTAAGAAATACTGAGAGATGAAAAAAAGGTTTTTTTACCAGGAAAGAACACAACAACTCATTATCAAATATCAAAGGAAAAGATAAAAACAGCTAACATTATAGCCTGAGCAAGTTGTACTAACGGAAGTAGGAAATGTGTATGTGTTGGTGTCTCTATGTTTGTGTGTGTGTGTGTGTGTGTGTGTGTGTGTGTGTGTGTGTATATATTCCCAGTGTATAAATACGCAACAATTTATTTTAATAGACCATGAATATAATTTTAAAAAAATCAAGGAGAACTATGTTGGAAACAACAATTTAATTATATTAATCTCAAAATTTAAGGAAACATTATTTCAAAAGAATAAACTATGCATAAGGTAATTAAATGTTTGTTGAACTTTAAGAAAAAAAGAAAAAAATACATAGTATTTTTAAACTGAAATAGCCCCTAGGAAGATCTGCATTTGCTTTCACTTATTGTAGTATTGCCTTATTTGGAAAACGTAGGTCAGTTTTGTCCAAATATTTCATCGTGTTGATATTTTAAGTGTTATTTGTACATCTATCTAAGAAATTTTTAAATTAATTATTTATTAATATAATCCAGAATTTTGTATCTGATAAAACTAATTTCAAGTTATTTTTAAGGATATGATGAGAATTTTTGCATCAATATTCATGAGGGAAATTGATCTGTAATTCTCTTTCTTTGTTGTTTCTTTGAGTGGCTTGGGTATTAGGGTAGTTGTGGCCTCATAAAAAGAGTATGGAAATATTCCTTCAGTTTCTACTGTATGAAATAGCTTGAGGAGTACTGGTAGTAGTTCTTCTTTGAATATCTGGTAGAATTCTGCACTGAAACCATCTGGATGGACCTGAGATTTTTTTTTTTTTTTACTTGTACTTGAGAAGCTTCTAATGACACCTACAATTTCCTTTAGGATTATAGGTCTGTTTAGGTATTTAATCTCATCTTGATTTGTAGAATATCCTCTTGAGTGAGGTATCACAAACACAGTAAGATAAGCAGCAGATGTACTCACTCATTAGTGGACTTTAAACAAAAAGCAAAGCATGTCCAAGCTGCAAACCACAATCACTAAACAGCTTGGGATCTGAAGCACCTTGCACCTGCACCTTGGAGCCCATTCATCCAGAGGAACACATGACCCTGTCTTGATATTGGAATGAGGAAAGCGGATTTGTCTGGAGTGGATGCTGAACTTGGACCTTGGAACCTCCTGTCCTTCCTTGCTGGGGAAGAGATAAGGAAATGGGGAGAAGAGAGTGTGACTGGAAAGGGTAGGGGGGGAAGAAAGTTTAAATAAGGGGACATATGGATTAAAAATGAGACTTTATTCATAAAAAAAGAGTATGATGATTTACATAGCTAATTTAAAATACATGTAGTCATTTCATGTCTTAATTTAGTTTGAATCATATTGCATCATCTGGTGTACATTCAATCAGACTTTTTACATTAATTTATTTTGTGTCTGTGTGCATTTGTTGATTCATATTGAACATCAGAGGATAACTTGTCAGAGTCAATTCTCTATTTCCACTTTTGGAGTTAACCAATTGAGTGACCTGGCTTTTCATGAAAATAGATATTTTCCTGTTATAGGAACATATCTTTACAAAGTAAACATCAAATAAGAAATTTACCATTAATCACAGTTATTTGACTACAAAGACAAAGCTGATAATTTTGATCATGAAAACACTTTAAAATTCTATATATTAAATATGATTTACTCATTGGACTTATGAAAAGGTTATAGAAGCTCTAAAATCAAACATAGCAGGGGAAAAATTCCATTTAAAAGAAGCTGGCTAGAATCTTAATCAAACACATAAACAATGAAGTAAGTCCACAAGTCAAAGTCACATCATTCACACACCTGTACTCTCACACCTATACACACACACACACACACACACACACACACACACACACAATAAAAGTCAACATAATGTTCCCTCTATTAAAAACACAATAGTTTGTATGGAACAATGTTATGTGTATGATAAAGTGGTATTGCTCTTATTGGTTTAATAAAGAACCAAATGGCCTATAACTAGGCATGAAGAGGTTAGGTAAAACTTGCAGAGATAAAGAGATTACAGAAATGAAGAACTGCAGAGTCACAATAAGACACGGGAAGAAGCAAGATGAGCATTCCATGCTAATGGTTTGCTCAGCTGAAATTTGTGATGGCCATAGTGCATCCGGGGGCATTAGCTGTGACCTACTGTGCTTTCTCGATCTGTAGCTGAGCCTAACCTTGCTTGAGAACTTTAGATTTTATTTTTTATGTTTCATGTATTTTAGAGCAAAGAGAAGTTTTATTACTGTATGAATTCTTTTGTTATTGTTGTTTTAGCTATCCTGGATGTTTGCTTTTTTATATAAAATTTGATATTGATTTTCAAAAAAAAATAATAAAAAACAAACAAATAAAAAGAAAGGTTGAAAAATGTAGATAAACATGTGAGGTAATTTAAGTGTAAGATATAGTTAGAACAAGCCTAAGATATAGGCAAATCATTTATAATTAGCCTCAGCTAATAATAAGCCTCAGTTTGGGGACCTAGGCCTGAGGGCACAGCATATGTTCCTCCCACACATATCTATTGCTGTCCTAGTTGCAGCCCACCAGAAAATACTCCTGTAGGCAGATACCTTCACTTACATCTATATCAGCTGAAGTCTGCAATGTACAATTCCAACATACCCAACCCAATCCAACTCATCAGACTGTTACCTTACATGCTCCCTAGGACACATAACTTTCAGTTCCTACTGGACCAAACAAAGCTCTCTGAGACACAGAACATGCCAGCTCTTATTTGACCAAGAGCAGCTACCCAAAACACATAATCTGGCATCTCAAATTGGACCAAGAAAGCTTCCTGACAAACAGATATAGCCAGAGCATAGTCAGCTATGAACATCTCTTGGAGACACAAACACCACTTTCAACAATTCAAAGAAGACATGGATACAAGATGATTCAAGAACATATTTAACATCATAAAGAGCAATGTGGCACCCAGTGCTTTTACAACAGAAAGACCTGAATATCACAATGTAGTAGAAGCAGGAGAAAATGATCTTAGAAATAACTTTATGTAGATATGTAGATAATAAAGGTTTCTGAAGATGATATAAAAATTTTCTTTAAAGAAAATAAAGAAATGACTAACAAAAATTAAAAGAAATCAATAGATCTTTTAAAGAAAACCAAGAAAAAGCAATTAAGTTGGTGAAAAAAGTTCAACTTAAAAATAAAAATAGAAACCATAAAGAAGACAAAAACTAAAGTAATGCTGAAAATAGAAAATCTAAACAAACAAAAAGGAACTACAGATGCAAGCATAATGAAGTGAATACAAAAAATAAAAGAAAGAGTCTCTGGCATGAAAGATATAATAGAGGAAATATGTTTATCAGTCAAAAACTAACATCGAAAATGTTACAACATGAAATGTCCAGGAAATCTGAAACACCATGAAGTGACCAAACCTATAAAGACACAAGAAGCTTACAAAACACCAAATAGTTTAGACACCCCAAGAAACTATGTTTAACACATAAAATTTCACATAAGCAACTTAACAGAAAACCTGAAAACTTTAAAGCAGAGAATATCCTCCTGAGCGAGGTATCACAAACTCAGAAAGATAAGCAGACGATGTACTCACTCATTAGTGATCTCTAAACAAACAAACAAGGTAAAAACCAAGCATGCCCAAGCTGCAAACCACAACCACTGAACAGCTTGGGATCAGAAACATCCTGGACTGACTCTTCGGATCCCACTCCACCTAGTGGAACACCTG
>PVIH01007449.1:0-100272 GCA_004025045.1 Sigmodon hispidus | reverse complement strand
AAAAAAAAAAAAAAAAAAAAAAAAAAAAAAAAAAAAAAAAAAAAAAAAAAAAAAAAAAAAAAAAAAAAAAAAAAAAAAAAAAAAAAAAAAAAAAAAAAAAAAAAAAAAAAAAAAAAAAAAAAAAAAATCACTGACAAAATGGTCATATTGCTCATTACCTTGATCAAACTTAAGCATCTCACTTTGTGCTTTACATGCCCCCAACACACATTTTAATAGACAGGTTTCCTAAGAGTACCCCATGATTTTCTCTTCCCTTTCTGTATAATAGTTTAGTAGAAGTCAAATTTGTGGAACTTTTTTTGTTTTAAAGAAAGGATTCCAAATGCATTAGATATCTCCAGCCAAGAATTGTCAAACTGAAATAGTAATTAATATGCATAGATCCCTTACAGTTTACAGAGCACAAAGAGGAGGCTGAGAATGTTGATGCCAGGCAAGTGAGGGGTATTTTGCCTAACAGCTAATTGTCTCTAAGGAATATGAGCCAAGGTCATTTTCAAGAAAGGCAGAGGTCACAGGAACATGCAATAGCTGTATCTCAGGTTTGTGACCAAACATTAAAGTGAGAATATTTGGGGGCTGGAGAGATGGCCCAGCCGTTAGGAGCACTGACTGCTCTTCCAGAGGACTGGGGTTCGATTCCCAGCATCCACATGGCAGGTCACAACTGTCTGTAGTTCCAGTTCCCAGTTCCAGACAAACACAAAGGCAAATAAATAAGTTTTTTAAAAAAATAAAGTGAGAATATTCAGCAACCTGTACACACACACACACACACACACACACACACACACACACACACACACACGAACACATATATAAATATAAAACACTGACTCAGCCCAGAGTCCAGAGTCCAGAAAAACACTTGAACCTGTACAGGGATGAGTCCCTGAGCATCTGCAGAGGAGGACAGACAAGGGGCTTCCATTTGCAGTGGTGTGCTGCTCTTACATACAAAGGAATCTAAGCCTGAAATGGTCAAGGCTGTGACCATGGGAGCCAGTGCCTTGGGTGAATAGAGAACTGAGTCATTGATGTTTTGTCCAAAGTATCTCAATTGCTTTTCACGGGGCTGAAAGAGAAATACAATCATTATTTCAGAGATCAGGAAAATGAGGCTCTGAGGATTTCATTGTCTCTTTTAAAACCACCATGAAAATGATTGTTGGGTCAAAATCTGAAACCTAGATCAGCATGAGACAAGGTCAGGACTCTTCACCCAGGACAACCATCATGTTCTGAGGAGAGATTCTATATTCCTCCACTACGCATTTAGTCCATCATCCTAAAAGTGTCCTGGGAAAAGACAAAATCAAAGGATAAAGGAAGTGCTCAGAATAAAAGGTTGAGTTTAAAACATCACAGATTAAATACTGTATCTCACTGTGAATATCTGCCATATAGTATGAGAAAAAAATTGGAGGATGCAAAATGTAAAAAGTATTTTCAGTATATCATCATAGAGAGCCAAGTGCTTACCACAAGAACAAGACCCACAGAATCAATGAAGTGGGACTCACAGGAATTCACAGAGACTGAAAAGACAACCACAGAGCCTGCATGGCTTTGGCCTAGATTGTCCACTTAATGTTCCGGTTGTACAGCTTGGCGTTCTTATGGAACTCCTAACAGTGTGTGTGGCGGGGGGGTGGGGGGGATCCTCTGTCTCTTTGGCCTGCTTTAGAGACCCTTTTCCTCCTACCTGGTTGCTTCTTCCAGCCTTGATAGGAGAGGTGTGTGCCTATTTCTTATTGTAACTTGGTATGCCATGTTTGGTTGATATCCCTGGGAGACTTGCTCTTATCTGAAGAGACATGGAGGAAAAGTGGATCTGGGAGAAAAGGGAGGTTGAGGGGAGAAGAAGGAGGCAAAACTGTGGCTGGGATGCAATATATGACAGAAGGAAAAATGTATTTACTAGCAAAGAGTCCAATGTTTCATTTTACATCCTACTTTTAACTCACGTACTATGATAACAGAAGCTTGGTAGAAAGTTGCCCAACTAGAGCTCTCGTTTGGAAGATGTTACAGCCTGTTTCACATATTACCATGATTCTTGGGTGAATTAGGGACCTAAGTTAAAAAAAAATAAAATACTCTTAGTCCTCAGCGTGATAATTGGTATTGATCATTCACCTGGCTGGATTTTGAATAGCTGAGGAGATGTAACTCTGGATCTGTCTGGGAGGATCTCTCCAGAGAGGTTTAATGAAGGAGGACCACTCTGGTGCATCGTAACCTTCTAACCAAGGCAAAATAAACCCTTCTCTTCTTTAATTGTTTTGGTTACAGCAGTGGGAAGAGCTAACTAATGCTGCAGGGATCTTCGAGGGTACACATCAGAACCCTCAAAGATCTGCACATCAGAACTATTAATTCAACATGATGATGACCGCAACATAGGAAAGGTTTCAGGGGAGAAAAAAAAAATCAAGTCGACTTTTATTTAATGACTAAGGGAAACATGGAGAATCCAGGTAAACAAATCTATCTCATTCCTAGGTAGGTTGTAAATTCTGCAGAACTAGACAGCTATTGGGAAATAAATATCACAAGGAATAGTGTGCACAAGTATGCCAGCAAAACTTTACAACCCATTCAGTGCTTTTGCTTTATGGATGTAGCGATTGATTTATTTATGCTCTGCCCTATTTTTATAGGATTTGAGGTACATGAATCCACACCATAAAGTATGGGAAAACGTAAATAAGAACACAAAACCAAAAACCAGGGAAAATGTATGTAGGAGTATAAAGCAAAGATAAAGGGAGCGGGTGAATCAATGGGCCACTGTACAAGGTAGGTTGTCTTATTCACTAGGATAGTTCATCTGTAAATGTTGCTTACACTTGCCAGCAGTCAGTGCAGGCTTGGAGAGCTAGACAAAGTCACATTATTGTTTAAGAACCAATGTGCATTATTGGAGGCAGGTTTTTTAGTTCACTGAATTCAGAGTTTTTCCCCTTGGGTTGGTTTTTTTCACTTCCTCATAGTGAAGGGGGAAAACCAGCTCAACTAACACCTGGCTCTTATATTGACCGTACCAGAGGCCCCATGCCATTCTCAGATGAGAACAAGTGAACAGCTGCTGGGCTGCTGTGTCAGGCATCTGTTTGACCCATAATTATCTCTGGGCTGTTTATGTTATTACCTATGTTATTGGTGGTGAGTTAGTTGTAAGCCATCTTTCCCAATACCTGGATCTTCCAGCTTGGGGACTCTCTTGGTTTACAGATGGCTCTGTATTACCTGCAGGTGCACCATTTGGAGTCCCACTAGTGCCTGTTGCCATTTCTCTTGGCACCCTGGATTAATGACCCAACATAATTCTGACTGTAGTTCAAAGCCTTTTCTCTCCATCAGAGGATTTAAATTGAGTGGTTTCAAATAATCCTTACAGTGAATTAACAGGTTAGTGGCAATTCACCATATAGAAATTATCCCAGAGTCCCTTTGAGCAAACACAGCCATCAATTGAAAACAGTCTAATAAGACTAAAAAGACACAGTCAATACACCTACATTTCTCTTCGTTGTAAGTCAAAGGTCACATGTTGCTAAAGTATTATTAAATATATTGTGTCATTTGCATTATCATGGGGGCAGATTAAAGAAAGACATTTGCAGTGAAAGCTGGTACAGTGTGTCCAGCACACCGTGTATTATATACCTCACAGAGCTCCTGATAATGAGAGCCCAAGGGTGGGAATCACTCAAAAACTCTTCCGAAGCACACAACAGAGATGGCTAGGAACCCTGTCGAAGGTGATCTCTATTCAAAGAAAGTAATAGAACCAGGCTGGTTAGCTAGGCTAGAAGAGGCCATTGGGAATAGCAAATGGAACCAGTAAGTCCATGTTGTCATGACTTCGGGAGGCAATGTCCCCTAAAAGGCCCATGTGTTTACACATGTATTCAACAGATGGAGGTGCAGTTTGGGGGAGCCGTGGAACTTCAGAATGTACTTCCTGATGGATAGAGGCCACTTGAAGCAGGACTGAGGGCTAAAGCTTCTGGCAAATTCTCCCTCTGTTAGGAGCTCTGCACAAGCCATCACAGAATTTTTACCAGCTCTAAAGAGACCATTCCAGCTGCCATGCCTTCAGGGATCTAATGGGCCATACTCTCAGAATGTGTGAACTAAAATAACTCCTTTCTTCCCTTTAGTTACTGAAAGTATAATAATCACAGGACCGAGAAAAAATACTAACTACACATGAATACACAGCCAAAGCTCTGAAGAAGATTAAATAGTGATTCTCAACCAATCACAGAGTAGGGACCAAAGTCCAGGGGCAGGAAATACAAAGTTCTACTCTGTAACAAGCTGAGTTTCATCCTTTGATGATCCGTTTCCATAACCAGATTTGGGTTTTGTGGCAAAGAGTCTGTCATCCATCTTTTCCCCCACATTCCCTTTATCAAGTGAATATCTTTATTGCTTACCAGCTGCAATATCATTTCCAGGTTTTTATATTTTACATATATGCATTCTACTTTGACAGCAGACACCTGGCTCAGGAGGTCTGGGTGGTTGATGTATTTGATTTTATACCTAAAAACTGCTGGTTTTCAAGTGCCTCCAGTACTTCACTACTACACCTCAAGGCTAGTCAATTCCAGTGATCTGCTTAAATCTCTAGATTATTTATGTCAAGGTTATAAGCATGCTAGCACCCAGAAACTGACCCTCTTCTGAACCCATGTTATTATTTAAAGTTGTTATAGATGGATTTGGTTACTAATTTTTAATGGCGCCAAGACATACTACCATGTAATATAAACAGTTTCTCCTGGGACATAAATCATCCTTCCCTGTTTTCCAGAGGCGCCTATAGGGTAGCTGGTATCTGGGGAGGGCTATTTATCTGAGACTTTTTTCTACAAGTAGAAAAGAATTGTCAGGCCAGAAAGTATGAACACACACATGCACGTGCATGCACACACACATACACACACACACACACATATACAGGCACACGTATGCACCTTTTATGTGTGGAGCTGTCTTGGACCCAAAGCATAAAATTTTTCATTATTTGGGATTCATTTCAGTATTCAGAGATATAAGTGGGTCTGTTTGGTTGGATTTATCTTTGTTCAATTAAAGTTGAATTTATGTAATATCATCAAACATCAGTATTGACATTCGATGGCATTCAAGATGTTATTTACACTCAGTCCTGGACAACTGTTTGCATTAGGTTCAAGCCTGCAGCTCCTTGTTTGTTGAGGTTCACCTAACACACTTTGGCCCCATAAAGATTCCTGAAAGAGGCTCTCCACACTAAGGCAACTTCACAGAAAGCTGTGCATGTGCAGAGCAGAGCGCAGCAGCCATCTGTCCAGAAAAATGCAGCCATATGCTTCCTACCATGATTATCAGATTGGACTTGAGCACAGCCCTCACCATCAAATTGAAGAAAGCACCATTCCTAGCTCTCCCAGCACAAACACTGACCTCAAAAGGCTTTCCATTTCATCTGTTTCTCCTGTATTATTACAGTTAGTGTTCCTCATATCCCAAAGAAATGGCAGTACTCTCGTATTCTATGGAAAGGAACAGAGGCTGATGAAGACTGAGACCTATCACAAATTGCATAAGCAGTAAATAGTAGAACCTCTGGATTCCCAGAAAGGTGACAACACACCATACCATACTTAGCTTCTCTTGAAGGGAGGGAAATATGTACACATATGTGTACAAATACATGCCTACATAACACACAGACACAAAGGCACATGTAGATGAGCACAAACATTGTACATATGTATTGCATAAATGCATGCATATGTCTACATCTATAGACCATAAGGCTAGCAAATGTCCCCACCTCTTTGGTCAAATAGCTTAGTGTTTTTTTAAAAATATATATATTTAATTAAAAAGTCAGGGTTTGATTACCTAATACTTTGAAGTCTTCAGAAGAAAGGCCTAATAAATTGCAGACATTATTGGACTCAACTTTACAAATACAAGGAGGCTTGCCCTGGAACTTTCTTGGCACAATAAAGAAGAGTCATTTTTCTCTACCTCAAAGCCTCCCATATCGTTATCACATTCTAAATATTTATTGAACTGGATTTACTGATTTGCCCTCTACTTTCACACTGCTCAGCTGCCAGCCAGTGTAAGTTTGGACAATCCCTATTAGTCTTTTCTGTGGCTTACAATATGACTTACTCAGCTCTGGAACACAAATATACTATATGCCAAGGATTAAATAGTTGTGACCTCTTGATGTCTTGGCACAGTGAAGTTAAAATACACCTAGACAGATACATGGCCAGATGTCAAGTGATTGTCAGTTCGAGGAGATACGTTCTTCCATAATAGTTGAAAGGATCTAGAACTATAGAGAGGTAATTGAAGCATTCTCAATACTTTCCCAAAAGATCAGAAGATAAAATGATAGTCATGTGGTTAAACTGTATCAGTGAGAATGGGGAACTGAGAAGATATAGCTAAGTAGTGATTCAAACATGAACACAGGGCAGAGAGCAAAGAACACATCAGAACTGGGTTTCTTTTGCCAGAAATGTTCCCATGTATCTCAGTGTTATTTTTTTGTGCAATTAAGGGGGATGGAAGCATTACATTTGAACTACTCAAATACATGTGATGCATTGCATTCAAGTTTTTCACATGGGCAGTACTAATTAATTTAGGCAGCCAGCTTGATTCCTGGGAAGAATTTATAAATAGAACAGAGCAGGGCTGGTGGCTTCTGCCTGCCACATTTACTCCTTTCTGTGAATGGGACAAGTATGTGAAACGTCTTCTAAACAAGTATTCCCAGGCACCTAGGTAGAATTTTGAAAAGCAAGATATAAAGTTGCATTATCCACCTGCTATGATGAGGCAATGGAAAATTTGATAATTTTAATTGCCAATTTGATTGAGCTGAAAATCACTGAGGCATCAGGAAAGCGTAGCTCTAGGGGAATCATGCTTTTCCAAAGACAATTAGATCCTGAGGTCTCCTCAAACTCACCAGGGGCAGGTAAGCAATGCACACAAACCATATCAGGCACATACTGTCTCACTCAGTTTTTCAATGTGTTCAAATAATTTTATTCCAGATCAGATTAAGATATATTAAAGCTCCAAGCATGCTGTTGCATGCCAATAAACCCAGCACTTGGGAGGTAGAGACAAGAGAAGTTTAGGATCACAAGCTTAACCTTCATGAAATACTGTCTCAAAACTAGGCAATAAATGATACATTGGGCGGTAACCAAAATAAATTACCTTGACTATATTGCCAGAGAAATAAATTTTTCTCAAATGACATCATCCCAGGTATACTACCCTGTGTTTAGAGGAAACAATGTTCTCTGGCTTTCCACATCTGGAGGTAACAACCCAGTGTTTGATGTGTCTCTTTGTCTTCACCTCCTGGCCCGCCCTGATTCAGGATCTCATTATCTTGATTGCAAAAGTCTCCTAACTGGTTTTCTTATCTCCATTCTCTCTGTCTCTGCCTGTCTGTCTCTGTCTGTCTGTCTCTCTCTGTCTGTCTCTGTCTGTCTCTCTCTGTCTCTGTCTCTGTCTCTGTCTCTCTCTCTGTGTGTGTGTGTGTGTGTGTGTGTGTGTGTGTGTGTGTGTGTGTGTGTAAAACCACTGGCTAAATTTTTTGAAGCTTCACAACTAACAGATATTCCTGAGAATCCTAGAGGTGAATGCGCCTTGGTGATTACTTCCTTCCTACCTCTTGGCCTAATCTGCTGCTCTGGAGTCCTCTTTGGATTTCATTTTGGTTCGTACATGTTGGTCACTTCCAGCTCAACTTAGCCACAACCAAGAATCAGATCTTCCTTTTCATTCTGAAGGTATTGCAAATGTAAAACTACAACAGTATCTATTGTCTCCTTTATGTCTGGTGAAGTGTTGCAAAAACAAACAAACAAACAAACAAAAACAAAAAAAAAACACAAAAAACCAGTAGTGTCTTAGATATCCAAATCAAAGACTGTTTTCCTCAAGTTTGTAGAATACCTTATAGTCATACCTTATCCATAAATTTCTCTTCTGGCAATTTTTCAACCCAGTTCCCAGTGGCCTCCAACTCACAGCCCTGCATAACTCCTAAGACTACAAGGAACTATCTCCTTCACCTGAAGAAAGAACTCAGCTAGTGCAGATTTCCATTCTAAACACAGCCCTTATTCCTTTGTCCTGCCTATCTTGGGCTATGAATGCTAAATCTTGATTCCATTTAAAAAATATTCCACATGTGATGGTTTTAATGAGAATGCCCCACCCCTAAAGGCTAACATATTTGAATAGTTGCTTCCTGTTGGTGGAGCTTTTGGGAAGAATTAGAAGGTGTGGCTTTGTTAGAGGAAGTGTGTCAGTGGGAGAAAGCTTTGAGGTTTCCAACTGCCAGGCTATTTATTTCCAGTTAGCGTTTTCTTCCTTCCCCATGTTTGTGCATTAGATGTAAATTCCCAGGTACTATCCTAATGCCCCAAGCCCTGCCTCCCTGAAGGTATGTCCTTGGCTATGATTGTAAGGATTCCTGGCATTCCCTAGCTGAGCCACCTCTGGCCCAGGTGGGATGCACCTTGCATGGAGGCACACCCCTGGGCATGGCTATGTAAACCCTGCAGCACTGCATAAGGAAGCATCTCCCTGGACCGGGAAGCACCTCCCTGGAACCATGACACATACCCCTTCCCTTAAAAGCAACTGCAAGCATGTGCTCCGGTCCTTTTCTTCTCTGTCCCGACATCTTTCTTCCTCCTCTGTTTCTTTACCCACCTGGGACTCTTCTCTTAAATAAACTTTAGTGTGTGGCCTTGTTAGTGTGTACTTGCTCTCACTCGCGGAACTAACAATGATGCTCATAGATTCTAACCTTCTGAAACTTGTGAGTCCCAAGTTAAATGCTTTTTTTATGAGATGCTTTGGTCATGGCATTTTGTCACGACAATAGAAAAGTAACTCAGACACTCAATAAATAGCTTCCAAATTTGAGAATACTCCCCCCCCTTAAAACTAATGCATTTCCATTTCTCAAAAAGGACAATTCTTACAGGAACCTTGGTGGTTTAGTATCACATCCCTAACATATAAGATGTTCTCCATACAGCACAGATGAAGAAAAATTCAGTGCAAAGATGAACCAAGAATACAGTTCAGCCACTCATCGAAAACGTGGACTCAGCCAGCTTGCAAATCTCTGCATTTCTACTCTCCTCTTCTATAAAATGAGAATATGAAATTAAATGTGATGTGATTGTAATTTATGCTACCCACATTCTAATGTCCTAATTGCCATGGCTCTTAGTTGGATATTCCAAGAGCATCTCTATCTTTCATATTCTACTACTGCCCTCCCTATACAAGCACCCTAGTTAACTCAATCTTTAAGGAGCTTCAATTTGTATTTGACATATAGCAATCACACATGTTTGGGGCACAATGTGACATTTCAATACATGTTAAGTAGCTCACTTTTCCCCAAGCTGTTATGACAGTATCTCACCTTATAGTCCTTGCATAAAAAGTGGGCTCTGTAACTATAACCAGGAGCCATATCTACCCCCAACATCTTTTTTTTTTATGGCCCCAGAAGTTAAAATGGGTTTTTGTATTTTCAATTGTTGAAAAAAATTCAAAATAAACAGTATTATACAATTCCTGAAGCCTATGAAAATACAAAACACCAATGCTGTGAGTTTTTTTTTTTTAACTAAATACATTTTGTTTTGGAAAATATAATGATCACTGACGTAGCTCAGAAAAACAAATATCATTGGAGGTTCTCAAGAATTCATGTGTGTGGAGGGGGAGAAGGAGATAGAGACAGAGCTAGAGAATGTTCATGTGTTTACAAATGAACATGTGTCAGTGTAAATATACACATGGAGGCCAGGAGACAACACTGCCTATTGAACCTTATCCACCTTTTTATTTATTTACTTTTTTTTCCTTTTGACGGAGTCTCTCACTAGCACATAGCTGACCATGTAGAAAAGGCTGACTGACTAGCAAGTCTTGGAAACCTACCTTTCTCTGTTTCCCTGGCTCTGGTTGACAAACCTGAGTCACCACAGCTGGGTTCATGAGGTCTGAAGATTGAACTCACATACTCATGCTTGTGTGCCAATCTCTTTACTGACACAACTATCACTCTGGCTCAACAATCCTTTAAGAAAGCAAAGGGTGTCATGAGGAAACAGGGCCGAGAACTGCTTGTGCAGGGGATGCTGGAAATACTTCCGTGTAAATGCACGGTCTTGTGAAAACTGCATCTAAACACATGTACACAAGGCAGCAAGAAGGGGAAGGAGAGGAGACGATGGGAGAAGCTGAAGGCATTGCAGACACACATTCAGCAGAGCCCGAGAGGATCTTTGGGTGTAGCTACAAAACTGGTCCTACCTGTTGTTTCATGCATGCTTTGGGGAAACGATTCAGCTTGCTTCAGCCTTGCTTTCCTCTAAGGTACGGGAGTATAATTCAACCTATGTTATAAGAGTTGCATTGATAGTCCCATTTTCCCACTTACTGAAGGTGGTCATTGTGCATCACTGTTGAGTAAGGACTCAGGTTTGGCCAATTATGTGAACAAATGGGACAGAAACAGAAGCTGGACAAACTATTTCTTCTGAGCTCTCCTGTCTATTCTTGCTTCTCTACAAAGGCGTTGAGAATGCAGACAGGAAAGCTGCAGGAAGAATGGGAGGGAAATGTGATTACAAGCCACAGTCATCTCACACCAGGCAGCTGTCAGCAAGCTGAACCTTCAAACAGTGGAAGAAAGTAACCACAATGGGCATGTCTCTGTACCCAAATGCAAGTCCCCACAAAGCATAAGTGAATTTGGATGCGCTAGTCATAGGCCCATTCAATCCATACCCTGCAGGATGTATGCACCCCAGGATAGTTATGAATGCGGCCAACACAAAATCATAAATGTACTGAACACTTGAGACTTTTGTGTGATTAAAAAAGAAAGAAACTAACAACAACAAATACTCAATGATTTGATTCTGGAGTGTGACCTTATATCACATGTCAAAAGTTTGTATATGCCTACTGGAAGAACCATTCAGATGGTCTAGAGCGGTACCTTCCTAATGCTGGGACCCTTTAATACAGCTGCTTGTGTTGTGGTGACCCCCAAACATAAAATTCTTTTCTTTGCTATTGCATAATTGTAATTTTGCTAGTGAATGGTATCTCAGTTCTTAAGATCATCGAAAATATGTGTTTTCCAAAAGCCATGACCCACAGGTTGAGAACTGCTGGTCTGTGGGCTCATGAGTAGTAAAAAAAAAAAATGGTTAACCCTTTAGGCATCAGTTTTGTGTGGATTGTTACTTGGCAATAGCTGACTGCTACAAAGGATAACTAACTATGAGCAGCAAATAAAGTCTGCAACAAAGCAATCATTTTATCATTTATCATGTCTCCTCCTTTTTCTCTTTATCTTATCTGCTTATCACTCAGTATGTAGGCAATTTCAGTGATGTGCTCTGGAGTCAGAGTCTGTAACCTAGCCCTGAATATGTTTTCCCTAGTGCTAACCTATAGGAATCTGTTCTCCAATACATGTGCAGACAACCTTGATGGTTAGATCAGGAATTACTTGTCTGCCAAGTATAGTTCAGTTGAGTAGGATTTGGCCTGGAATACCACTATGGAATCATGTACCAATAGGCCCTGAGGAACCATATTAACAACCCTGGCAGAATGTGCCTTTTTTTTTTTTTTAAATAAAATATAGATTCAAGAAGGAGCTGAGATATAAACCAGAACCACACACATTTGGTTTTTTTCTCTGTGTGAGTATAATGTCTATGCATGTGGTGTATTTGTGTGTATGTGTGTGTGTGTGTGTGTGTGTGTGTGTGTGTGTATGGTATACATGTGTATGTGTACATCTGCCTATGTATATATGCTGAGGCTGGAGAAGGACATTGAATGTCATGCTCTATCACTCTCCACCTTATTTCTTTGAGACGGCATCTCTATAGCAGTTTGAATGTAATTAGCCTCATAAACCTGTAGGGAGTGGCAGTATTAGTAGGTGTGTCTTTGTTGGAGGAAGTATGTCACTGTGGAGGCAGGCTTTGAGGTCTCATATGTGCTGAAGCTACACTGGGTGTCTCAGACCACTTCTCGTTGACTATAGGGTCAAAATGTAGAACTTTCAATGCCTGCTCCAGCACCATGTCGACCTACATACCACCATGTTGTACCATGATGATAATAGACTAAACTCTTAAAAATGTAAGCCACCCAATTAAATATTTTCCTTTATAAGAGTTGCTGTGTTCATGGTGTCTCTTCACAGCAATAGAAAATTTAACTGAGATAATTTCTCACTGAATCTTGAATTAGATTGGTAGACAGCAAAGTCTCAACAATCCCATCTCCACCCATCACATCTTTATGACTACAATCATAAGTGGCCACAACAGTCTTTTTATCACAGGTACTGGTATCTGAACTCAGGTCCTTATGCTTGTAAAATGAGCACTTTCACTTACTGAGCCATCTCTCCAGCCCCCAGCTTGAGGTACATACATGATACATGCACACAGGAACAGCACACACACACACACACACACACACACACACACACACACACACACACACGCATGTACGCATGCACGAATACTTTTGACTTGAATCAGTTTCTTTAGAATATAAGAAAGTCTACTGGGAGGCTTCCTATAGAAATTCTTAAATCCCTAAAACCAAAAGCCATAAAATCACCCTAACAGGAAACATTCAACATCCATTACATGGAAATGACTTCTAAAGAACACAGACTTGATTCAAAACAATTTCCTGGAGGCTATATGCTTTATCACTTACTTTCTCAGCTCTAGCCACAAACTGAAGTTCCTGCCGTGGCTCTCAGCATCATCTCTTTCAGGCAGATTCCCTTTGAAGATCTGCCTTCATTGAGCAAAAGACACGCTGCTCTCTTCAGCCCTGTAAAGACAGACAGATGCGTAATAGGTTGTAATTGAAACAGCAAGGCTTAACTTTACAGACATTCAAATATTTGACTTAATAGAGTTCTAAGATGTATAATTTAAAATTGCACTAAGTCTACAGCCTGGGATTCCCTTGCTTTTGTGAATGAAAGTCCTGCTATTATGTTTGATTTTAACCAATGCCTGTATGTATTCACATTTCTTAGTTACTATTCAGAATTAGAGTCTCAAAAATTAGTATCTGCCATATTTGATTCATATGCATGGAAGAAGTAATGTAAGTTAGTACAGCATTTGCATCTTATTTCCCTTCATTGTTTAAAAGAATGTCTAACTCTTAATAATTCCAAATGTCAATGACAAAGTCAATAGGTTGATCTTTAAGGTATCTTAAACCTCCAAAAACCTAGGAAAACACAACCATTTCTAAATGTAATTTGCAATCAGCCTTTTTCCTTTCTAAGGAGAAAAAGAGAGGTATATAAATGAGCATTTCTAGCATTCAGAGAGTTGGTAGTGCATAAAAAAACCCTAAGCTGGTGGCATATCCTGCTTTTAACCACATGGATGAGCCTTGGCTATGCACACATGCTTCCGTATTTGGCAGGTAGGTTTCCAAAATAAAGAGTTTCAGAAGAGCGCATTTGTCTAGGCGTGGAGCAGATTTTTGTGGTGAGCATAAGCAGGTCTTTAATTTTACCACATACACAGGAAATTTTCTTTTAATTGAGGTTTTGGTCATAAATTCCTGTTTTGTTTGTGCCTGTGTGGTCTTTCATATGCATCCAGGGTAAGGAGGTTGAGAGGCTTCCTAAGTTCCTTTTGTGTAACAAACATCAGAAGGCTGATCACTAGGGAAAGACTAAACAGCTGTGAATATTCTTTCCAGCTCTGCCACCCGTACTCTAGCCAGTAAATGTGTTCCCGGTTTTATTACCTGCAAATAAGAATCATTAAACCTGTACTAATCGAATGGTAGGAGGCAGCTCTGCATCTTCTCTGTATTTTTTGTCTCTGTCCATTAAGTCCCCATGGTTATGGTGGCATAAAGTCACAACTACACACAACAACAAACAGGTAAGGTGTTCTTTGTTTGGCATGGCCACCGTGGCTCAAAGGGCATCTGTCACAAGGACTAAGTTGCGCTTTTCCCATGCACACATGAGAAATGAAGTTTTGATAAGTACAACCTATATAAAAAGCCAGCCAGGTGTGACAGTCACCTATAATCCCAGCACTCACAGGTAGATGGGTGATCCCAGAACAAACCAGCTAGCCAGACTAGGCAGAATTTGATGAGCTCCACTTAGCAAGAGCCCATACCTCAGTCAATAGAGAGTCATTGAGGAAGGAATTCAACATCAACTTTGTACCTCCATGTGCATGTGCATACAAGTGATTGCACACTCATAGAGACATATATGAACTTGCATGCATACACATATTCACATCACACATACATATACTTGTAAAAATGTAAAAAAGAAACCTGGACCTAAAAATGTAGATGATCACCCATCAAACCATCTATGCCGTAATTTTTAGCAAAAGCACTGAGCATGCATGTAACACTAGGCAAAACCCCATAGCATTTTAATTCTAAAATGTTAGATGAAAGCATCAACACACCTCATAGGGAGCTCTAGGTGGGAAAATTCAGAGCAAGCTTACTTGTGAGGTGACTTCAAATAATAGGAGTAAGTCTGCTCTCAGTTTTGAAAAGTGACCAACTCCAAGGTTTTTTGTTTGTTTGTTTGTTTGCTTGTTTTGTTTTCCATTCTCCCTGCCACCTAGCAGAGTTCAGGGGAAATTTCTGACCTCGGTTACAGTTCATCTCTTCTCTCTCTCCAGCACACCAAGATGCTCCCTGAACTTTTGTAAGAATGGATCATTTTTGCAATGGTGCGTTATCTGGTCCCTGCCTACCTTGAGCCCCAAAGGAAGCCGATCAGAAAGTGCATGATCCAAGTCAGCAGTAGTCATAGCTGGAGGAAAACCGGGAAGGGGCAGTGGAGTGGGAAAGGACAATCTCTAAGGAAGAGTTTGTAAGATGGTGATGGTCAAGTTCAGGTTCCAGAGAATAGCACTGAATGCAGAGCTTCAGAATAAGAGGTAAGAAACAATCAGAACCAATTACAAGGGCAATGGTCCAGGTTCCTGACGGAATGGATGCTGACGGCTGACATTTCTTAGTGCTCAGCATTTTCTGGATCCGCATCTTATATTCCACATGTAGTAGTTCATTTAATCCTCAACATCAATAAGTTCTGTTGCTAGGAAACTGGGACGCACAGATATTAGGTAGCTTGTTCAAGGTCAGAAACTACTGGAGGGAAAAGCTGGAATTAGAACCTAGGGAACTGAGTTTAGCACTTCTGCATTTTATCACCACATTGTACAATCTCATGGGACAGTCAGGCAAGCAGATGGTCCAAACTCAAGAAGCAGAAGTCTGTAGGTTGTCCTGCAGAAGTTTCTGGAATGACAAAAGTTCAACATCATGTTTGAACACCTGAGATGTGGTAGTGGAATTAAGCAGATTAGGTAGAAGGAAGGATGGTACTGTAATATTTTAATTTAATTTTTATTAATTCAGGTTTACATTCTCATGGTTACACACATCTAATTGCTACAGGTCAATCTGATGGGCAGCTCAGAGGCCAGCAGCATACCTCAGTAACAACTACAGGAATATAGGTAGTAGACCTCAAAGGGAAGGCAAATATTTGCAAAGCCAAAGCCATATCTCTGATCAAACACGTCTCATGTTTAAACCTTCTGTGCTGCTTTCAAGGAGAAAACACAAATTGTTTCCTGCACTTCTCAGCCTCTTCACAGAGCATGTTTCTGCTTCATAGCAGCACCATTTTCTGCAGGCTGGATACCTCTGCAGGTTAAATACCACCAGGCCTCCCTCACTGCCCTCAGCCTCAGCATCCTCCCTGCTGCCTTTGGACAGGAAACTACAGTTTGCATCTCTTGCAGGTGAACATACTCACTTTTTATTTTGCCTACCTGGTTTTCCTTATTCTGTCCAGCTTAGCTTTTGAGGGCCAAGGTCAAAGCCATCTGCATGTATGTGACAGGCTCTTCTTCTGCTGCTCCTATATCAAAATACTTCACACACCTCCATTCAGCATAGACCATATGATTTGTGTTTCCAACTCTCCCCTAAGACTTTTATCTTCCTAAAAACCGGCACTATATTTTCAAGCCTAAATTCTCAACTTCTATCCTGTCTGTCACTAGGCCCACAGTAGGAACTCTGGAAATGTTTGTTGAATGAATATTTGGAAGTCTGCCTGCAGCGAGCAAGCAGGACATGCACTTTAAGAAGGACCAAAAGAGTTCTTAAATTATATATTATTGCTTCCTGGAGTCCTAGGAGACTGAAGGTCAAAGCAAAACACAGTGTTGAAAGGATTGGCTGCTTCTGACAGGCGCCTTCTGATATTTATTTCCTTTATACCTTATTTCATATTTAGATAGCACCTTACTGATATTATCTCCCTAATCTTTCCATTAGAGAAGTGTGAAGAGAAGAGTGAAAATGAGTCGTTCAAGGTTATAAAAGGCAGAGCAGGCTGGGAAAATACTTTAACACCTCCCAGCTAATCCTAGGCCCTGCGTGCATAGGATTTAGGATGTGCTACATTAGCATTTAAAACTAACTTTTTAGAAAGTAATTAAGAGCTGGCTCTGTGCCTTGTCTCTATACCTGGGATGTCCGACAGACCATGCATGCCTGCAGCTTTGTGGAAACCAGTCTACAACACACGTGAAGAACAGGGCTGTTGGCAGATAATGAAGTAGTAGGAAGTGGGTTGGGAAGTGTCCACTTAGATCAGAGGTGACAGCATGAACACCTCAGGGAGAGAGAAGGGCATAGAGCCTCAATGTTAATGCCCTAGGAGCAAACAAGGTTTATGATAGCAAAGACAAGAAAGGAAGCCAGCCAAATGAGTGATAATAGCCAAAATAGTCAACATTTCTTGGCTTGACTGGATTTGGAAGCACCTGGGAGACACACATAGGGGCTTGTAAAGTAATTTCCACAGGGGCAAAGTGAAAAGAGAAGATCTATCTGCAATGTGGCTGTCATGTTCCCAAGAGCTGGGGTCTTGAACTAACCAATGAAAAGAAAAGGGAAGCAAGAGACCCAGCACCCACTTTCTCCTTGCGGACTGTGAGTGTGCTGAGAGCTGTTGCTCCGTACTCACCTGACCGAGGACTGGATCCCCTGAAACCGTAAGCCAAAGCAAACCCTTTGTGGTGAATAAAATGGAAATTTCAGAGGAATACTGGCTAAATAATCTATAACCTAGAATGCTTGCTGAGTTCTCTTCAATATTTTATCAGAGATATTTTGTCTCTGTTTCTACCTGGTGGCTTCCACAAGGTATTTAGTCACAGCCACAAGACAAGTAACTACTACATTAGTAAAATGTGCAAACACCAAAAAAAAAAAAAAAAAAAAAGAGCTATTCCATAATACTTGCAAAATAAGCATTTAGCAAATGTTAATTTCCACTAAAAATCAAAAGGTAAATTTGAACATTCTGTCCCTTTGAAGTTCAGAGAAATTAACTGATTTCACAGCTGAGGGCAGGGTCTAACAGTGTCACAGCTTGCACAAAGGGGCTGTTTTCTGCTTTGATGCATTTACAAACGCACTAAGAATCTCTGTTGCCCTGAGTCACTCACTACCTATGGGCCCATCCTCACCCTTCTGGCCACACCCATTCTTCTTAGGTAGATCCAACTGGCTCAACAAGATATTTCAGTAATTGATTTGTATATCTTGGGCTACAAGAATCCCCTCCCCTGACTCCCATCCCCAGTGACTACACCATGATGTATTCTGTTCTCTTGGCGATTTTCTCACCCAGAGGGTGTGTTTAAGATACAGCACAGTACAGTGATGGAAAACTCAGTCCTTGACAGTCAACACAAAGCCTTTGTCTAAAAATTATCTCATTGTGAGACAGAAATAAGAATCTTTAATTAAAAATAACAACATGGGAGTGCGTTTTTAGCCACGACAAAACACTCCTGCCTACTGCCATATGCACTGCTTATTCTTCTACAAAGCTTGTGTTTACTGATGGGAAGACAGAGGCCCTCCCTGTTGGATTGGGTGCCTGTCTCAGCAAGGATGGAGATAAAACAATACCTCTGAAATTCAGAGTTTTCTGGCATCCAAAACATGTATTCATTTCCAGTGCAGGATTCTATTTGCTGCTTCCTTTTGAGAGACAGAAAATGGGGAACAGTGTGAGGTCCGCACAGTTCCCATTTTATAGGGTCAGATATTTCCCCTTACAAAATAGATCAGGAAGCTGAGGTTGAAGATAAGGGAGTGGCGGAGGGGGCTGGAGAGGTAGCTGAGCATTTTAGAACACTCTAGATTATAACATAAGACCTGAGTTTGATTCCCACATGGAGACTCACAGCTATCTTTCTCTCCAGGGATCCCATGCCTTCTTCTGAACTCTGCATAGGCACCTGGCAGAGTTATATATGTCACATATATATCCAGATAAAGTTTTAATATACATAAGGCAAAATAAATAAATCCTCCAAAGATATACTAAGTAAATAGAAGAGGGACCTTCCACTTGGACCCTTTGTCTGGTCTCTGAGAAGAAAATGGGTGAATGAAAGGGTAAATTCAGAGGCACACTGGCTAAATAATCTATAACCTAGAGTGCTTGCTGAGTTCTCTTCAATATTTTATCAGAGATATTTTGTCTCTGTTTCTACTCTGTTGTAGTTCTAAGCTTAAATGCCTCCCACATGCTTATGTGATGAAGGCTTGGTCTCTAATAAGTAGTATTCAGAGGTGGGGACTATAGGAAAGTGACTAAATTATAAAGCTTTGCCTTTACACATGCACAGACTCACTGACTGTTTCGTAGCTTCACAGGCTACTGAGGAGTCATGGTAGCCATAGGTCACTGGGGCATGCCTGAAAAGGTTACATTAGTCTTTCACACCCTCTTCTCTTTTTCAGCCTGGTAGTTATGCTATGACTGGCTTTATTCTGTTACATTCTCACGGCTCTAAAGTTTGTCTCTCCCAAAAGGGGCTGTCCTTGAAAATGCTTACAGCCAACAGATGAATGAATCTTGGAGAGGCAAGAAGGAAATATATAGTTCAACATGACTTAGTTGGGTTGGCCCAAACTGACAATGGGCAGTTTGTTTTAGATGTATTTAAGTACAGTACAATTTTGGAAAAATGTTTCCTGATGACAATTATCACAAGAAAGCTTTAGGTGTGACTACATCAAAACTCTTTTGCAAAGTACGTGTGACCTCTTCCATAAGCATGGGCTCTATAGCTTAAGGTCCTAAGGGAGGACTCTAGAATGGACCATGTCATTGTAAAGGTCACCAAGTTACAAAGTAAAAATACCAATGTCATTTCCCCTAAGGATAGGTCCTACTGACTGATAGAGGAAGCTCAAGATAAAGGCCAAGGGAGGAAGAATTTGGGATAATAGTCTGGGGGATTCGGGTGTGGCCTGGCCTTACAGACAGCACAGATTACCAGGCTATTAACTACATCCACTCCCAGCCTTCTGGGTGAAAAACATGTATATACCCCTTCTGTTGAAGCAATAAGAATGTGTCCTTAACACTTGTGGACTCTGTTGTGCTTACCCATGAGCACATGGACCTCATGCTATTCACATCCCACAAACAACAGTGTCACGTGACCAAGGGTTGAAACCTCTGAGAACCTGAACCAAAATAAAACATGGTTCTTTTTTAATTGTTTCTCTTGTGTTTTGTCACAGCAGCAGGAAGCTGACTGGTACATCCACTTTTCAGCAAAACTGTGAAGAGATAAATCAAGGATGCTTGGGATCCATACCTCTGACATATTTCTTTCTTCACAAATACATAGAAAACTTTCCCATTATCCCATATCTCAGCTCCAAATTATTCAAAGTTGTGGCCCACTGAGCTCCCGCAGCACCTGTATCGCCCAGAGGCTCACAAAATTACTGAGCTCCAGGCCTCATCCACACTTGCTGTACTCCACAAAATCTCCCTGTCTTTTTAAAGTCTAGATGGTCCTGTCCTAGATTTGTCTGAATCTCAGGTACAATTTCAAGGAGATGGATTCTGTATTGTGCTTTTTCCAGTCTTTAACACCAACAACAGTGAACATTTCTTATGCTGAGACAAATGAGTCAAAGAAGCCCAGTTATTTTCTGTGGAAGTTCAATGACAACACACACACACACACAGAGAGAGAGAGAGAGAGAGAGAGAGAGAGAGAGAGAGAGAGAGAGGGAGAGGGAGAGGGAGAGGGAGAGGGGGGAGAGAGAGAGAGAGAGAGAGAGAGAGAGAGAGAGAGAGAGAGTCTTGCAAGCATCAAAAGTACACTGCTGTTGAAACTTTAACAGTCCAGTCCAGAAAGGATATTTTGAGTCCCGCCACCCACTCCCCCCCACTCCCCTCCCCTCGCCTAATGTGTACTGCTAGCAACCCTACCACTGTTTTCTCTTTTGGGGCACTGGGCATTTCTGTCTTCATCTATTTTTCATGACATGAACTCTGGGATCAGCTCAATGGACATGGGATATGCCTCACCCTGCCCTCACTGCTGGCTCAGTCTCTCTAAGAGAGGGGCATGGGAAACGAAACTTTTTAAGGGTCTCCCAGAGATCTTAACTCAAATATGCATGTGCAGACACTCACTTCATGTGGGCCACACTTGAGAAAACCTGAATGCATTTTCATATTAAAGAAACTAGAAGGGCTGGGGAGATGGTTGAGTCAGCAAACTGCTGCTTCTGCAAGCATGGAGCTCAGATTCATAGCGTGCGTACACACACACACACCCTTGTGCATGTACAACACATGAACAAATGCACCTACATTCAATTGTATACACATCTACATGAGCATATACACACACTCCATTCAACATATGCTCAGAGGGAGTAGAGTTTTTAAAAATTGCACTTTGTGGTCAAAAGAGAGCAAGTATAAGTGTTTAACTTTTCTGAAAATCTGATTTTTGTACAAATTGCCACTACCTCCATACCTTTTCCTTGTTAATTTCTTGACTCACCATCTACCTCTACAGAACAGATGTTAAGGCAGGGCTGAGGACCTCAGGAGACTCTTCTACCTTTGACATTCCATCATTGGTACCATTTTGCTTTCTCACTACAGAATTCTGCTGATTTTAAATTCTCTTATCTTACTAGTTTTCAAAATAATGGTAATGCTTAATATGGTGATATATTGTTTATTTAATAAAATCAGCCTGGAATATCAGAGAACAGAATTACTCACAGTCAAGCCATGAAGGTCAGAGAGTGGTAACTCATGCCAAACTTTAATCCCATTACTTAGGATACAGAGATCTTTATGAATTTCTGTGAGTTCAAGGCCTAAACATCCAAGCAATAGTAACTCACACCTTGAATCCTAACTCTAGGATTACAATAGAGTTGAACCAGGAAGTGAAATAGCTGGGGGGCAGATAAGATCTTTAAGGCTGGTGTAGGCAGACATTCAGGCATTCTGTAAGAGCTGAGGACTCTTGAAGACTCTTGAAGATAGCATTTACTCTACTTGGCCTGAGAAGTTGGCTGGATGAGAATTGATTGTGATCTGTTTTCTCTTTCTGATATTCTAGACTTTCCCCAATATCTGGCTTCAGGTTTTCATTATTTGCTAACTAGAGTTCATGCAATACTTAAAGTTCTAAGTTGAGCCAAGTTGGGCCTTCGTATATGATGTAGTGTGCACATGTTCTATTTATTCCTTGTTTCTACCATCTATGCACATGAATCTGGAGGAAACCCCAGACTCAACAGAAGTAACTTTAATTTTTGATGAACTAAATCATCACTGACACTGTGGGCCCACATTAGAAAGTGACTTTTCTTGGGTCTTCTTTTCCAGATTAAATGGTATTATACTGTCCTTGTAGTAATGAAGACACAATTTTGTGGGAAATGCACACCCAAGTGTCTTTGTCTTAGCACATTTGCTACTAATAGTACTCTGCCATGTAAAATACTTTTATTCAAATCTAACTTTTTAATTTTTTTATTCTTTGAAAGTTCTGTGCACTTACACAGTACGTATTGATTCTCTCCATGTACCTCCCTCCAGCTCTCCCCAAATTAGTGAGTTTTCTCCCTTTTAAATTCTCTGTTTTTCCTCGAATTTATTTAATAAACATGTTCCCTCCCCCCTCAAGGAACTGAGTATTTGCTAGTCCATAGTCTCTATAATGGTTTTTGTTCCTTTCTTCTCATTATGCTTTTCGCAATAGTAACTGTGACAAGGTGCCAATGACAAACATTTTCAACCATGTTTTACTTAATACTCCATATCATTTTATTCTCTTATGGAAGAGTTGGTGCATTTTCCTACTTGATTTTTAAAAACTCCAGCACTCCTCACACACACTTACACAAAGTTGTGTTAGTAATTCTGTGGCAATCAACAATTAATCAAAATGCAGCCTTTCCCTCCACCAGGAAAGCTGGGTAATAAAAGGTCCATGTAATTTTATAGGCTCCAATAACAGCTGAATTAGGCAGGACCCTATAATGATAAGGCTAATCAGATTGCTTATTTCAAAGTATAAACAAGTTTCCTGAGTGGGTCAAAAGTCATATCCTCCTTTGTCCCAGGTGGGCTATAGAAAGGAAGAAGGCAGCTGAGGAAAGATGATAAGTACAAAATTATATTCACTCTCATCTAAAAAAAAAAATCTAACCATAAGTATAGAGTTTCTCTGCCTTATGCAGTTCCCAAGTCCTATGAGTCAGTCATTTGGAAAACTTGGACAGAATGTAGCTGTCCTGTCTGAGGACTGGTATCCCATTTAGGCATGGGTGTTTACCTGGGGATGAGGATGGAAGGGAAGCCCATCTGTGTTTGCCTATTGAATTCTGGCTTAGTACAGTGTGTGGCCAGATCAGCCTTTCATCTGATGACTCCTTGTCACAATTCCCAGTCATTTCAATCAAGAGGTATTCTCCTTAATTTGAATACAAGTGTAAACAGAATTTGAAAAGCCCTTTCTCAACCTTTTAGAAATGATTCAGGGCCTTGTATGGGCCAGGTAGACAATTTTTGTGTCAATAAAGTGTCAATTGAGGTTTTTCAATTTTAAACCCTTTATTACAAGAGGCTATTATAAGCCTGCTGCTTTTCTGCTGTTACTTTCTCATAGATATCATTCCCCATTGATCATGCAGACTTCCTTGTCCTCTGTAATAGTCCAGATTAGCTTAGCAGGGCACAGCTGTGAAAAACGCCTGATTAGTACCCATAAAAATGTTTTGCTAAAGATTGATTTGATTAATTCATTTTCTCACAATGTTTTGCCTTGGAACTGGTAGGTCTGTAATTTACAAGATGTATCAACTCACCTTACCAGTGTTACCACTTACATGGAGTCACATAGACTATAGCCATGCAGAATAGCCCCGGGTGCTAGAATCATTAAGAATATTAAACCTGTAACTAAGATCTTCCTGCATTTGCCTGGTTGGTAAACTAGGAGGCTTTCGTATTACCACCAATTAACACAAGAAAATTAAGCATCATTTACAAACAAGATTAAAGACATTTTTCCTTCCACAACCAATTAAGAAAATCAGAAGGAAAATGTTTTGATTCATGCTCATCATATATATGTAAATATATCACATAATGCCTCATATTTAGCAAATATGAAATACCAAAACACAAATGGAAAATATTTTGGCATCTGTCCGGTCCTTGAGCTGGCTGGCACAAAGTGCGGCTCACAAGTGTTTCAGTCCTGCTGTTAAACAGTCACTGAGCCGAATAAATTAATTACAAATTGCTTTTAATCTAAGATTTTATGAACTTTAGGAAAACGAAGTAAAGAAGATCCTGTTCTAATCCTTCACATCCAACACACCGGAGAGGATGATTGTCTCTAAAGAGCTGATCCAATTAAAAAAGAAGTCCCAGGGCTCTGGTCAAATGGGCTTTGGCAGTTCATGTTCTGAAGTATCGCAAAATGGTAACTAAAACTGTTTTTAAAAGGAAAAACAACAAAAGTAAGAGTAAGCCTCTTGGAATAGAAACAACTATATTGACACACCCTCGAGATGGAAGAGAAGGCGCCATGACCCTCATACACCTGGATTTGGAATTAGTGATAAGAGAGACAGAAGAAGTGTAGAAGAGGACCTGGTGGTGGTGGTGGTGGCACAGGCTTTAATCCCAGGCAGAGTCAGGCAGATCTCTGTGAGTTCGAGGCTAGCCTAGTCTACAGAGTTGTAGAACAGCCAACGCTGTACCAAAAAAAAAACCTTGCTGCAAAGAAAAAAAATAAAAAGAGGTGGCAGAGGTTATACACCAGATTATTATGCTAAACTACAGGTTTGGGTAGAGCTTCCTCAACTTTTTAAATAGTTTGTAGAGAAACCTTGTTCAAGTCCTGAATTTACAGAATCTATAGTTAACAAGGCAGAAAACTCTATGTCACCAGGACAAGATCTAACCTGAGAATGAATGGGACCAGCTGAAGGAAGCTATTAAATGATGAGACATGAGTTATTAGGCAAAGGGCTGAAAACAATGCCCTCTCAAGACAGGCATTTAAATGAATGTTCTGAAGCAATTGGTAGAAATAGCATGGAAAACAGAGCAATGAGGAGATTGGTTTGTATACACATCTTCACCTACCCACCCTGTTCTTACCATGTAGTGGGAGCAGGCAAGTACAACATCATTAGGGCTAAAGGTGTGGAGGGGGTATGAAACCATGGGAGCAAAGAAAAACACATTCCACATGCTAAGTTCCAAAGACAGGAAATAACACTGTAATTGTCAGAGTCCTGAACTCTATACAGTGTGCGGTTTCCCAGAATTCCAAGTAATTTGCTTTAGAACATGAGTGCATAGTAAATGCTCATTAGCTATTTCACAAAAACATTAGCATTGTAATTTGGAGAAATGATAATGTACTGGTTTAGAGTTAGATGACTGAAACTGGGCTCCAGCCTGAACAGTTTGCCAAGTGAGGTGATTGGAATCAGTCATGAGACCAACTTTGTTCTCATTTTCTTGTCTAACTAACTTCTGCTTCCACTTGATCTGGGCTAAAAATATACCTGCTCAAAAGTGCTTTGCTTCTGCCTCAAATCTCACAAAATGAATCTATGTTAGTACAGAATAAGATAGACTGCCACTGGAAGGCCAGAGATTTTGAGGGGTCCCAAACATAAGTAGCTGATGGTCATACTAATGATAGTAGCATACTCAAACGCATGTAAGGTAAATAAAGAGCCTTTGTGGGACTCCCAAGCTCAGGAACTCATATGCCAAAACAGGACAAAATTATTGTTCAATGACCACAAAAGTTTAAAGTTGTTATTTACCACCACCATCTCTTCTTCTCCCCCACCCTCTCTCTGTGTGTGTGTCTGTCTGTCTGTCTGTCTGTTGGGGTTCTAGAGCTCAAAACCAGGGCTTCACACATAATAGACAAGTACTCTGATCACTGAGCTAGATGCTCAGCCCAAATTCACTTTTATACCTATGTCAAATATCAAATTACCACAAATTAAAGAGCTTAAAATGGCTTTCACATATTATCTCATATCTTCCAAGTCAAGATGCCAAGAATTATATACCTGGACTTTCAGCTCAAGATCTTACAAGATGGCATTCAAAACACCCAGTGGAGTTTCCATTTTATATGCAGTTAATAATTCTCTTTCAAATTCATGCTGCTATGAGAATTCATTCCATGGCTGGCCTAGAAGCCAGTAGCAAGGAATCTTTGACTCTTGACTCTCTTTTAAAGGGTTCATTTGATCAAGGCAGACCTATCCAGTAAAAGAATTATCTTTCTGATTAAATTTAAGCCAAGTGATTAGGGACCTTAAGAGCATCTGGGAAAAAAAAATCCCATCATCTTTGCTATCTAAGGTAATAAAAACCCTGGAGAGCCACAGTCTACAAGATGGAAGTATATTATAGTTTCCTGCCCACACTTAAGGAAAGAGACTATATAAGTTATTGACTACTATGGGTTATAGAATTTTATCTAGTGCCTTAAGAAATACAGAAATTTTAAATGATTACTATCAAAATCTAACATGAGAACTAAAAGCAGTTAAATAAATTAAGAGATGAGACAAATACAAACTAAAGTGAAATTATCACTGAAAATGATATCTATGCCTTAAATGCTCAGATTACAATGAACACATCTAAGGCAGGTAGAATGAACACATCTACGGCAGGTAGATCTTTAGCAATTTCTGCTCATGTCTCCTTGGTCAACCCTCACCATTTGACAGCTTTAGAATAAAAATTTTAAAGATGAAAAAATCTTACCTTGTTCAAAAACAATTGCCAAGAAAGTTACTATCACCCAACACAAAGCATCATGTTCTGTGTCTTCTGAAGAGGTACTTGTTTTAAAACTCCAGAAATCCAACTTGCTGGGGTTCTGGAGTTTTAAAAAATTCATTATCTTGAATAATACATAGGCAAATATTGTCAAATGACTCTTCTTTGTCCATTGAGCTAACATATTTTAAATTTTGTATTTTATAGAATAAGTTGCAGTTACTGATTTTCAAATAGTAAACCATTTTTATCCCTGGGTTAAATGTACTTAGTGTTACTGTGGGTTTTGATGGATTTCATTTGTATTTTAGGGATATTAGGCCACAGATGTTATTCAATTGTAATGTCTTTATCTTGCCTCGAAGTTAGAGTTTTATCGGTCTGATGGAATGAGTTTTTTTTTTTCTTATATTCCTTTAAAATATGTTTGGGGAGGATTTGCATCATTCCATAGGTAAAGGTTTCTTTCAGTTTCTTCCAGGAATGTTTGCATTTCATTTGTATTGATGAATTGAAAAAGTGGCATGTCACCAGAGCGTGTTTTGCTTTTTGCTATAATATATGTTCATGTCTTCTTTTCTGTTTCTAATAATCAGTATGGCTAAGGGTTTTAAAAATAATTAAAAAAATACATCCTTCCCCATCCCTCTAGTCAGAAAGTTTTCCCCCCTTGTGTTTATTATACTATGTTGTCATTTTATTTATTCTATTTACTTTGCGTTAATTTGCTTTGAGATGGGGAACAATTGTCCAAGAACTAGACAAGGAAAAAAATCTCCCTTTTATGGGTACTTGTGAAACAGGGTGTCTCTCTATTTAAGCCTGGCTGTCCTGGAACTCAATATGTAGCCCAGGCTAGCCTCAAACTCACTGAGCTCACTTGCCTCTGCTTCCTGAATGCTGGGAATAAAGGTATGCACTCTTCCACTCTGACTTGAGATTGTTTTTATCTTGATAAGGGTATAGAAGTGAATGTATGGGGCTGGAGAGATGGCTCAGTGGTTAAGAGCACCGACTGCTCTTCCAGAGGACCCAGGTTCGATTCCCAGCACCCACATGGCAGCTAACAACTGTCTGTAGTTCCAGTTCCAGGCAAACACCAAGGCAAATAAATAAATAAAGTTTTTTTTTTTTTTTTTTTTTTTTAAAAAAAAAAAGTTTAGCACAGGGCTGGAGAGATGGCTCAGCGGTTAAGAGTAACCTCTGCTCTTCCAGAAGACCTGGGTTCGATTCCCAGCATCCACATGGTAACTACTGTCTGTAGTTCCATTTCCAGGCAAACACCAAAGCAAATAAATAAGTAAATAAATAAAGTTTAAAAAAATATTTAAAAAAAAAGAAGTGAATGTATGAATTTGTCCCAGCTCATCAAATGGTAGACTTAAGATTCTTCAGTTCTGTTGCATACATTATACCTCAAGAACACTAGTAACAGTGAACTTTACCTGGTAGGATTGTGTTTTCCAGTAATATAATGAACAATCCTGAGATGGCTCTTCCTGTATTCTAGACAAGAGCAAATGAGTATTTATAGTTCAGACAATGGAAGCCAAGTTTCTCACTTTTGGAGAAGAGAACAATAACCATAGACAGGAGTAAAATCCCATGGAATTTGTCTGGAACTAGATGCAAAATATTCCTTACTCTCAAATGATCCCCCCAAATAAAGGGGTGTGTGTGTGTGTGTGTGTGTGTGTGTGTGTGTGTGTGTGTAGGGTAGGGAGAGAAATGGGCTGACAAAGCAAAATATAAACATTTCACAAATAATATATAGATTTCGTCTCTTCTTAAAGGCACCTCCTGAAATTTCGATGCCATACAAAAAAAATCAAGAAGTTGTTAAAAATTAAATAATGAGCTGTCCATAATATATTTAAGACTGGGAAATGGCATTTCTCAATTGCCCTGACTGTTCTTTACATGTGATTGTTCCTTTTCTTCATTTACTTGCTGACAGCTGCACTAGACTGGTGAGGGAACATTGAGGCTCTGTTTGCTGTCTGAGGCAGGGCTGGGAGTTTTCTATGATGCTCAGTGAGCACAGACCGACAGATTCTCCAGCCAGATCACAGCTGAGATCTGTTTGTTCTTGAGGACCCCAAACAGAAAGTCTGTTTTCTTCTAAGAACACTTTCTGGGATCGGGGACAAGGGACTAAATTCTAGCATTTCCACAACTGAACAGGAAGCTGCTTTGGGAAAATCTCCTGTTACTTTTCTGGTAATTAATTCTCCAAGCCCTGAACAAAAACATAAAACTCTGTGATTTTCAGCCTCCAAAACAAACAGTTCCTTTTCTTAAGAATTACGTGACACCTTCAGTTCCGTCTTTATCCCTTTCTAATTTTAGAAAAAAACAAGCTGTTCTTTGGTTGTCGTTTTGTATTTATAGTATGAACTCCACCCAAATTGGGATTTCATTGAAAGCTGAAATGAAAGACATTTTGAATATTGATTTTTTTGGAAGGGGTGTCTGTGAATATAAAGATAAATATTCAAAATTGCTACAATCTAACTTAATTTCTTTCAAATTCCAACAATCTCTTAATAACAACTCAGTGTTAGAGAACCTGTTTTAAATATGCCCATGTACTGGTCTATTGTGTTTTATCCCGAATTCTATCATGATGAAAAATGCGTATTATTTTTGCCCTGGCTTGGGAGAAACACGTTCAAATAATGTCAAGGAGGGTGATTTTCTTCCTCACCTCCTGTCTGACACTCAGGTCTCCAGAAGCCTTGCTGTGAGTGATTGACATTTCTGGTAAATTTGAACAAAGCTTTAAAGTCAAATATTCCTCTTTTTTTTTTTTTTTTTTTTTTTTTCATCATGCAGACTGCTATTAAAGAGTCATGGTTTTTTACTTAAAAAAAAAAAGTAGAGAAATCACGAATAGTGTACTTCAGAGGTTAGCTTATTCTGTTCCTAGTAGGCCACATTTGAGGAACTACCAGATGTTAGCATATTCTTAATTCAAATCATCAAGTTCAATTACATCATCAGGAAGGGCTGTTGTGTTCTTCCTGTATTTGAGCTATTAATAAAATATGTTTTTAATTTTCAAAATTGCTTGGCTTTGGTAGGGGGCATTTCTCCAGGGAGGTAGAAATATAGGAAAGCAACATATTTGGGCCACTAAGGTTTAAAACACACATGAAAATAAATTTCACATGTTTTTAGAGTCATTTCCTGTTTATATTTTATACTGTTTGTGATCTAACATTATCTTAAATTCACTCACCATCACTGATAATTACATGTTCATTGGAAGATGTAAAGCGGGTTCATGACCCAACACCATTTTAAGTCCTGAAAGAGAAAGGGGGTGGGAACATACATACAATACAAAGACAAATTCTTTCCTATAATCTGAAAGTCTTTCTGCCCATAACTTGAAATAAGGGGAGTGAACCCTGTGGGAGGCATTCACCCAACCTGTGTGCAAATGTTTTGGCTGTGAAGTGGTGGAGACATATGGAAACCATTTCCCTTACACAAAACATGGCTGAGATAAGTCACACCTAGACAAAGGTTTCCATGATCTTCAAGAGTCCAAGTAATTCAGAGTAAAGGTACAGTCCAAATATTCTTAAAAGTGAGTAATCCAGAGGTCTGGGGATATGATTCAGTAGTTAAAAGCACTGTCTGCCCTTTCAAAGGGCCCTAGTTCAGTTCCCAACACACACATGGTAGCTCACAATCACCTTTTGGTCTCTGTGGTTACCAGGCATGCATGTGGTATACAGACATACATGTTAGCAAAACACTCATACATGAAAATAACATAATTGATTTTAAAAAGCCAGTGATCCAGAGAAGAAAATAAATTGTTTTCAAACTTAAGAGATTAGTTACTTTTTAAGAAAATGGCTATTTATGAAAATTATTTTTAAGTATTTGTATGGTAAATATTGTGGTCTAACATTTTAATGCATAAGAAAAATACTATATTTCACTTTAAAGAAATTAGCAGACAATTTAGTGGAGTTGTATTTAAGAGGTACTATGTGAGAAAAAAAACATTTAAGTCATACATATCAAAGCACAGAGTGCCAATTTTTGCTCAGTTGATAGTAACTACTTTTGATTAGTAAGGCACAGAATGGGGATGTTAAATAATTTCTATCAAACATAATCAGGGCCTGGTCTTTTCTAAAACAGCCATATCTAAAGTACATACTCAAAAGCATACCATTAAAGCAGCAATTGTAGATATAATAAAAAAAAAACTAAATTTATACGAAATAAACAAGAGGCTGGAGGAAGCAAGAATAAGAGGAAAACCTTATCACAACTGTGTTCTTGAGCCATACAGTAGATTTGACCCTTTATCTTGTATTTGAGAGTTAAAGAGGAAAATCTTGGTTTGATAATTCCAAAAATCTCTAGATAAAAGAATGGTTCTCTGGGCTGGAGAAATGGCTTATTGTTTAAAAGCATTCACTGCTCTTGCCTAGAACCTGCATTCAGTTCCTAGTAACCCATGGCGGCTCACAACAGTCTGACTTTTGTTCCTGAGCGCCTAATGTCCTCTTTTTGGCCTCTTTAAGTAGAGTGTGCACATGGTGCACACACTACATGCAGATAAAATACTCAGATACACAAAAATATTTTTTTTATTAAAGAAATGCCTTTCATCTGATTAATTCATATTCTTTCCTTAACACGGAGTCTGTGATGATGGGTGGTGCTCAGATCATAGTAGGCCAGGAAGACAGAGTAAGCAGGTACCTGTTCCTCACAGCATGCTTCCACCAGCTAGGCTCACCTTCTAAAAGTTCTACAGCCTCCCAGATAGCCCTGCAGTCTAGAGAACCAGTGCTCAGGGGCTGGAGAGATGGCTCAGTGGTTAAGAGCACCCTCTGCTCTTCCAGAGGACCCGGGTTCGATTACCAGCACCCACATGGCAGCTAACAACTGTCTGTAGTTCCAGTTCCAGGCAAACACCAAGGCAAATACATAAATAAATAAAGTTTAAAAAAAAAGAAAAGAGAGAACCAGTGCTCAATCCATGGTGAACCTGTGGGAGATGTTTTTACATGCAATCTATACCTAGAGGGGAGTATAGAAAAGCCTTCAATTAGGCTTTCTCTCACCCTATCATCTTATAACCTGAAAAGGAGACAAGAATTTTGCAACAACAACAACAACAACAAAATAGTGAAATCTAGAGACCAGCTTGTAAAGGCACCGAAGCCTTGACTGACCATGTAAATTTAGTCTCTGGAAACTGCATAATAGGAGAGGACCAACTCCTTCAAGGTGTCCTCTGACCTCTATGTGAAGAGAGAGAGAGAGAGAGAGAGAGAGAGAGAGAGAGAGAGAGAGAGAGAGAGAGAGAGAGAGAGAGAGAATAAAGAAATGATTATGAATAAATAAATAAAATAGTGATGTCTAAAATGGGAGTCCAGTTTTGTGGGTGGGGATCATCAGTATATAAAAAGTGCTTCTGGCTTTTCTTTTCCACCTACTCAACTCTTCACTATGAGAGTTAGCAGCCACATCCAAACTGTAGCCATGCCTACAAGAGCTGTGCGCCAGTGAGATTTTACTTATCAAAGGAAACAGGAAAGCAGACTGGTCCCTGTGGTGACAATTCTGATGAATCATCTATGCTCTGAACATGTACACTGTTTGGTCAGATCTTACCACCTCATTCAATTTAGGTTCCCAAATTGAGACTTTCAAATTCATTTTGTATTACTCATAGCAACTGTATTTCCTACTGCCTTTCAAACTTCTTTGCTCTGCTAATATAAAGATCATCTAAATTTGGTCCTAATGATCATATTGCTGGAAAGGAACAGAGAACAATAGGGAAGTATACCAAAGCATTAACCAGGAAGACACAGCTCAGCTCATGATCCCCCAAATCATTATGAATTAATAAATCAACATGGTGGACTGGTTAGATGTGAGAGTGGATACTTGAGAATTCACATCATCTCTAGGAATCTCCAGGGCACGGCTGAGGGTTCTACAAACCTCTGGACTTTCTTCTGTTCACCTGGTCATTCTGAGGCCCCAGTGCTACTAGTTAACCTCTGCACAAGATTCTCAGCACTGTGGGCAAGATTCAAAAAGAATTAAAAAACAAAAATATGACTCAAGCAATGAGATCAAATGAATGTTGAAGAAAAAAGAAAACTACATACAAATGTTTATGTTATCTTATTTAGAAACACTCTGACCCTTATTATTTCTTTATTTAAGAAGGGATTTATTTTTGTTTATTTATCTATTTATGGTTTTTTGTAGGCTTTCACACCAAGAATTTACATGCCCTTCCATTAGGCAAATGGCATGCTTTAGGAAAAGAAGGAAGTTTCACAATGAATGCTTTTGAAGGAGGACACAGAAAAAGAAAGCTATTTTTCTTGGTTTTACTTATTGGAGTAGCCGACCTCTTATTCTAAAACTGCTTTACCCCGCTGGCATGCTGATTGCTCAGTAATAATTATGTTGCTATTTGTCTTTTACCAAATATATGTGTAATGCTTTGAAAGAGGACTGCCGGCCTCCTTTAGATAGACTTCTTATGGCCACAAGATTCTCCTAAGGAAATTCTGGTCAGAAGCAATGGAATACACCTATAATCCCAATAGTCACAAGGCTGAAGCAAGAGGATTAAAGTCAATTCAAGGCCAGCCTGAGCAACATAATGAGATCATGAGACCATATCTAAAAAGAAAGGAAGGAAGGAAGGAAGGAAGGAAGGAAGGAGAAAGGAAAGAAAAAGAAACAAAACAAATTCTACCATTTCCTTCCATAAATCATATTGGTCTGATGTTTTCCTAAGCTTGGGTGCTAAGAGTAGCCCCTTGTTGTATCCCCAACATATTTAATTCCTCCTACAGATAATTAAAAGAAGGTAGGAATGAGCCCACTCCCCCACCATGGCACATGCCTACATGGTGAGGTCCAGCTGCTTCCTTGCAGGCCTCTGAGGCTCTTCTCTTTCATACATCTTTTGGAGAACACTAGGAAGTTTCTTCTTCCTTCTGGTGACTAGACTTTTTTAGCCTCTAGTGAAAATCTTAGTTTTTAACAGTACATGACCTGTAAAGAAGGAATGGTGAATGGCATAAAATTCAAACATTCGAAACTTTCCAGAAGTAAGTTTATTCTTTAGTATCTGAATATACATACTCTATCTTCCCACACCCGATAATTGAGATCATTCTGTTCCTCCAGCTCCATAAAGAGGCCTAATAGGAGTAACATTAATTAGTTCCCAATTCCAATGTCACCACAATCTAATTGCACTGAAAATTTAAAATGCTGACCATTTCCTGTGCATTGGTATTTATGGCATTGTCAGAATACCTGAGCATTTTGCTCACAGTTTTATCTGAAAGAAGTCAATGCCTTTGCCATTATAAGTACCTGATAAACGTATGTAAATGTTCAATAGAATTGGACATCTGGTCTTGTTGATTATATTTCAGAAGCTGTGAGTCAGTGGATATCTCTAGGAGGGCAAGGAACCTACTGCACAAAAGATGATGCACTGTACGTGGTAACTAGAGCAGATCTAAGACTAGAAAGAAATTTGCCTCTGTTTGGTCATGGCCCAGGATGAGATAATCCTGTTGTGTTACAGTTGAGATTTTTGTTGTCCTCAGAACATCATAACTAAGCTAACTGCTGCATCTATTGAGAGGTGCATGGATTATAAGGGCACTAGCTTCATTGATGGGTCATTTATTGTTGAGTTTATAAGTGAATGGGCTGCTAGGAGATGGGCCCTGGCTGGAAGAAGAGCCTATCTTTGAAGAGCCTATCTTGTCCTTTGTTGCTTCCTTTCCTACCTTCTTTTTTTCTGTTTGCCTTGAGGACAACAGTTTTTACTCCAGCACATACTCACCACCACCATGTCTGCCCCACCTCACCTTAGCCCACTGGCAAGGTAGCCCAAATGCTTTGAGCTAAAGTAAGCATTTCCTTGCTTATGTTGTTCAACTCAGATATCCTGTCACAGCAAATGGCATGTAATAAATAACACAATCTTCTGTGAGGCCATTACATCTAATTGCTCTGGGTCAGACAGCAATATAAATATGAAGCATTGTTAAAAGACAGAACAATTATACAGTGATCTTAGATCAACGAGTCATATTGTTTCTGCTATGAGCATAACAAAATGCAATTTAATTCAATGTGAATGGGTACCTGGGTATCTGGTAGGATGACCCTTAGCTTATCTATTTAATATTTATAGAAAACTGTTGTTCAAGGTGATTCAGGGTGCTTGAGCTAAGAATACTTAATAACAATATTGTATTGTTATATCTTCTCATTTTTCTTTTAATGGGGAAAACAATGTACCTTTACTTTATTTATCTTGCTGGCCTTTCATGTCCTTCAAATATTTTTAAATATTTTCCTCACATTATCATTTCACAGGTGAAGACAATACATCAGCCACAGCTATCACTTTAAAATTTGATCCTTGACATGAGAAAAATTATTTCGGCATAGTTTGTATTTTTGTTGACACTTCTATAGTCAAATGCAAGCCCAGGTTCTATGACAACACACAAACATGGGAAGCCGAACAGGAAACCTGTGTGTTTTTATTATGAGCAGGAAATTCAGCTGAAGAAGTACAATGAAATGTTGGCCATTTGCAACCCTGAGGGAATGGGTCCTAACACAGAGCCACGAACTGAAAATCCCTGAGGGCAAACTCTGGGAGTTTTGGAACTTTTTAAAAAAATCATTTTGAATTGAAACACCCTGACAAGTACTGGGCATTCCCTCATCTAGAAGTTGAATTGGTCATTTCTTAATTATTCAAAGGCATTTTAACAAAAAATCACATATTCAAACACTTTATAAATGTCCTTAAATTCAATATAAGAAAGCTCCCACAGTTAAGTAACTTGCCTCCTCTTTGTCCTGCATGAGTGCCTGTATACATGCACTCATGTATTTGCCTTAGGAACATTCCCTACCAACTTATTTATAATCAGCTCTCTTCCATTCTTTCATAAACTCTTTCTCTCTTAAAATTTGCAGAGTTGCATGCACTCACAGCCAAGCCTATTAAAGCTGTCACAGAGTAGGTGAGATGAAGCTAAAGGAAAACTTGAGCTCCTCTTCAGAAATCCATGAAGTATCTCTGTCTCCTGGTACTTTCTTTTACTGTCTGGATCCAATTTGAGTTCTTAACTACGTACATAGGCACTATCAAAGACAGAATGGCTAAATTGACTCTAAAATCAATGGTGCAGAACATGCTTGTGAATTCAATAATAATTCGGGTTCTTGGGGGGGCTTTTTAAAAAGAAATATGTGTATATTCAAATTTCTCTTGGAACCAAAGCTATCATAACAAATTGTTTTAAAATTACCAAGTAAAATCTTAGCAATTAATGCATTAGGCCCAGAATTATCTACTAAATGGTACTCACATGCAAGCACTGTCTGGTATCCAGTATACAAATAAGTGGAACCAATGTCATGCTTATTTCTTACCAAAATTACCTAATCTTGTTGTTAGCTAATTATTCATTTGTGTCAGTATTTATTGTTTTATACTTCCAGATTCCATAGAATTTATGGTGAGCCAAAACAGACACTGCAATGTCATAGATTTGGCTTTACAAAACTTTTATCTCAGGGAAAAACCATTTTTTTAAAAAAATATCTAGTGCTGAAGGCAGGGCCCAGGTCTAAGAAGAATCTAGGAAAAAAATCTCATGAACATGCCTAATAGTCCATAGATTCAAAACTTGGTTTAACCAACACTTTCCAAGAACTACTCTACCTCATACTCCTCTATCCAATCCTAAAATGCCAAGACATGTAACACCCATTTATACATTTTTTTCTTTAAAAACCTTCTTAACCCCTGAGCTTAGAGCTGAATTCCCTCCACTGCACTGGAACATAGGGTTTTCTTCTTGAGTTGAACCTATCCAAAAGAATAAACTGACCTTCATGTGTTTGCATGGAAATCCAGCTCCCTGGTCGTCTTTGGGGGTCTCTTGACATGGGTAATACAACACCTCCAAGATCAAGTAACTAGTGAATTTGTTATCTTCAATGACTGGCTCAGAGAGGCACTTATTACCCAATCATAGCTGAGCTGGTTACAGGTGGCACTTGTAGGTTTCTGGAAGTGATTCTTCTTTTACAAAAGCCTCTAGTAGAACTCTTTCTCTTTGTAAGAAATATTTTGTTTTATTTTTATTTATGTATATGTGTCCATGCCTGTGTATGTCTGTGCACCTGTAGGAGAATGTCCAGAGAGACTTGAAAAGGGCATTGGAACCCCTACCCACCCCTGAGATCTAGACTTGCATCAATTGTGAGCTGCTGGGCATGTGGGGTTTAGGAGCCGGTGGGGTATCCTGGGAACCAAACTCTGGTCGTCTCTAAGTGCTCTTAAATGTGAAGCCACCTCTATTGTCTGTAGTCAGATAGTTTCTCTGTCCTGCCCAGCCAGTCCCACTATAAGGATTCCTGGCATTCCCTAGCTGAGCCTACTGGCTCAGGTGGGATGCACCTTGCACGGAGGCACGCCCCTGGGCGCGGCTACGTAAATCCTGCAGCACTGAGTACAAAAGCACCCCCCTAGACCATGGCTGGATCCAGAAGCATCTGTCTGGACCCATGATGCATACCCGTGCATGCCCTTTCCCTTAAAAGCAGCTGCAAGCACGTGCTCCTGTCCTTTCCTTTCCTCTGTCCCCTGACTTCTGTTCTGTTCTTCTGCCTCTTTACCCACCTGCCACTCTTCTCTTAAATAAACACCATGCGTGGCCTTGCTAGCGTGTGCTTGCTTTTACACACGGAACTAACACCCACAGCCATTTAGTTTCAAATAATCATACAAACGCGTATGTTAGTTACAAGCTGTTTGGCCTGTGGCTCAGGCTTATAACTCGTATGCTTTACGTTAGCCCATTATTTTCATCTATGCTTAGCCATGTGGCTTAGTTCCTTTTCTCATTGCAGCATTCTCTTGCTTCCTCTGTGTCTGCTGGCATCTGCCTCCTCTCTCTTCCAGTTCTCTAAGTCTGGTAGCCCCTGCCATCTGGCCAATCAGCGTTTTATTAAAACAATATTTACACTGATAAATATTAGAGTATAAAAAAGCATAGTACCACAGCACCTATCCCTCTTTTTCTTTTCTTTTTTTTTCTTTTTTTTTCTTTTTTTTTCTTTTTTCTTTTGGATAAGGACAACAACACAGAGGGAGAAACTGGGGTCCCTATAATGACATTACTCGAGTCCTGAATCCAGCACATAGGATCTCCCTCAGTGCATTTGTCTGCTGCTTTAGGCAGCTTACATTAGATACTGTGTTACTTATAGCAAAACAATGTATATGCTACTCAAAACAGTTGTTTTGTTTTGTCAAAAACTTACAATGATTCTCCAGCTTACTTTCATCTTCTTCCATTTAAAGCATTCCATTTAAATAAACATCTAATGATGCGGCATGGTGACAGAGGATGAGGCAGAAGGATGGCCCTGAGTTCCTAACTAGTCTGGACTGTTACAGAGTGAAGACTTGTCTCAAAAAACATATGAACCAATCAAAATATAAATCATTTAGGTACATAGCCCACTCCACAATACCAGTACCATAAACAACATTCAAGCTTCTCTACAAAGTTACAGGATTCCATATATAAACAATGCACCCCAATAGTTTCCTACTACATTAAGCCCACTCTAGAACAGCTAAAAGGAACCCTCTAGCCCAAGTCCCTCATTATACAGTTGGAGAAGCAAACTCCATACTGGAGTAACTTGGTCAAACCCAGCTAATTATTTGTGAAGTGAGGGCTACAATCCAGGTATTTTAATCTGTCTTTTTTTTCCTTTGTTGCTTATTAATTTATAACAAAGAGAATGCCAGCTCCTCTTTCTGTTGCATTCAGATTAAAGCCCATGGCATAGTCTTTTGAATCCCTTCAGTGTTAAGAAATACCTTTGAAGATAGATTTGATTTGGAGGAACAATCAGAAGTCATTTAGAGCCAAGTGCAGTAAACAAGCAATTCATGTTTTGGTCCAAAGAGGGTGTAACATTGAAGTAATGAGGCTGATCTTTCTTTTCATGTAGCTCATAACTGAGCTTTGATGTCATTATATTGAAATGAAATTCCATTGACATTCATTTCAGAGTTTTATTACTCACAATTTGATTCTGCTGTGTTCCCTGGATTTTAAAGTAGGTGCTGCTAGATTCCCATGTAATTAAAGTAACAGCCATGATACCTGGCCGCAGAGCATGCAATCGAAAAGGGAAATAAATTACTTAATATAGTAAATGCTTATTATATAGAAAGCACTAATGCAGACCTCAGTGAAGAGGAAAGAAATACATGGCACTATTCTCTTGTTCTTTACTCCTTATTCCTTACCTAATTCTTCTGAGTTAAGGCTCAGAGTTTAAGTGAACTTTGTAGAGATTCCTGATTCCCATTGCCTTGGTAAAGAAGCAATATGGATAAGCCCACACATGCTTGATATAATTAAATGCAACATAAAAGTCATCTCCAGCCAAGGGATATAGGCACCAAAAATTAATAATGCATAATTCTGTGCATGATCTAGAATATGTAAAGGTACAGTTCTCCTTAAATTCATAGAATCCAATGGAACTTTAAAAGTAGAACTTGGGATAGGGGACACATGATATAATTTTAAAATCATGAGGATAATGGAAATCATAGAATTTGCAGAAAAGAGTATGGAACCTTAAAAAGTGGTACAGTGGGAAAGATGGGTCATGTGAAAGGACTGTGCAGTCAGTGCATCTGATCCTAGAAAACTCAGTAGATACAGGTGCTCGCTGCTGACCCACCCTGGAGGAACTAAAGAACCAATTCCTACAAGTTCTCCTCTGACCTTCAAATGTGCATTGTGCAGTGTGTGACACAATAAATAAATAAGATGTCATCATATAATGTGTTAAGTGTGAGAAACAGCTTATAATTCTGAATCCGTGTGAAAAATTCCAAATTCATTATGGAACTCAGATAGCAATTGATTTCATACTTCAGTTTCTATTGTAAAGACCCCAAAAGGTAGTCCCTGAGCAAGTGGGAACTCTTTGCATTACATGTTTTTTTTTTTTTTTTTTCTGGATACTGTCAGGGATCTGGCATTGCAGACTCATGAAGCTGGTTGCCTGAAGAGAATCCTTACTTGAGAATCCTACGCTCTCCCCTGTCATTATCCACCCTGAGGGGTTGATGTTCCTATTCATCTGAAGCACAGACCTGGGAGGCCAGGGCTAGGACAAAAGCTAACATTACTAAATCTTTCTGTTTTAAGATCTCTTTTTATTTTAGGTATGTGAATGTTCCCTGGCATGTGACAGATGAACACATGATAACTTGCCTCCAGAAATTGTGGGTAAATTCCCTAAACCTATATTAGCCTTTTAGTATTGAGTGATAGCCTTGGTTACATCTCTTGCCTTTGGACATTATATGAGAAAGAGATAAAATTCCAGTGGAGGGGGGAGCAGATGTGCGGGTGTGTATAGAAAATGGAGAGATGCAAGACTAGCCATTTAAGCACACCTGTAATACATCTGGAGGATGGCAGGTGTTTGATAGCCAACCAGCTACACATGGCCCAGAACTGTCCTTTCTTTCTCCTCTTTGATATATGTTAGGAGATTCACAAATGTGCCATAGACTGAAAAATCTCGTGGACTATTAAATTTAATGAGCTGAACCTTTCGTGTCTGGCACACAGGAGAAAAAGATGAGCTTGGGCATATATGTAAGATTGATATCCTGTGGTTTGATCCAAATATGGATGTTCTGAGACCAAGAGATCATTAGCTATGTAATCCCACCCTTGGGCATATGCACACAGAGGGAAGTACCAATGGTAGCTCTCATTTGCTTAAAAGAGCCTCCTAGGATGTAGAGCTCTGACTGCTGCTGCTGCTCAAAATCAAAGCCTAGAGTCAATAGGTATGACATTAAATCAGGCATGTTTGTTTATCTGGAGATGCACTATAAACTTTTTGTGTAATTTAATTCCTTTGGGTTCCCTCTATTATTATTACTTAATAATCAATGCCAGAATGTTCTAATGAGCAAATGAGAATGTATTGAAAGAAATAAAACAGTACAGCTTAATACATTATATATATACATACATATATATTCCTTTACCTTAATAATAATCAGAAATCATGTAATATGAGAGAGAATTTAAATATCAGAGAGAAGGGATAGAGTTTACAGTATGATTGCATTCTCTTATATGTTGAATGATTACTATTTAAATTTTTGGTCAGATGGATCATAGTACTTGTGGGTGTCATACTTAAAGTAACAAATCTTAAAATGTCTCAATTACTTCCTGTATGCCAGTGTGGGAACAGGGGTGTTGGAATGTTGGGCAGAGTCACACAAAGTCACCTTCCACTGACTGGAAGAAAATTATCTTCTTGAAACAACAACAAAATTAATGACATCTTCCAGGTATAGGAGCACCTTGTGCTTCAGGACCTTATCTCAAAATACATTAAACCCAAAGGTGTGTCCTTTCCCATATCCATCCCCCCTTACCCATGTTTCTACAGTCTTTTCAAGCCTTTGGATATTGCATGGTATTGTCATCTACCCAGTTTATGTTCTTCTGGAACACCACAATCTAGCTACAAAAAAAAAAAAAAAAAAAAAAAAAATTGCAAAAAAAAAAATTCAGAATATTTTAACTAAGTTTATGATTTTGTGTTGGGCTGAATTCATAGCTATTGTGGCCACATAGCCCATGCACTGCATATTGAACATTTGTGGCTGAAGAACAAAGACTAGAATTAAATCATTTCACCATCTGAACTCATGTTTAAAAGGTACTGAGAACCCTAACTGATTCAGATGAAGACATAGCCCTCTTAAAAGAAAATGATTATGGAGTTTTTAAAGATATGGGAATTAATCCAGTTTTTTTTTAAATATAACCAGAAAAAAATAAACACATGCAATTCTGATTTACTTTAAATGCATTTTTCTATGTTTTTCTACCCTTGTGAAAGATTTTCTTACAAGTCTCTTTGTCACAGAATATCTTGAAATATATATATACACAGACACAGACACAGACACACACACACACACACACACACACACATATATGCAATGATGTCAAAGGGCTAAAAAGGGTCATGTTCACAAGGCTTTGCAAGATGTACCAGCCTGGGTTGCCACAGGAAACAGAAACTATGTAAGGTACCTCAGGAACAAGCAAATGAGCTGGTATCATCTGTCATATTTTAAGGGATCAAGGTTTAAAAGATGGTTTTGCTGTATACAACAATATATAAAAAATATCATCCACCATGACCAAGTAGGCTTCATCCCAGAAATGCAGGAATGGTTCAACATACGAAAAACTGTAAACATCATCCATCATATAAACAAACTAAAGGGAAAAAAATACATGATCATATTCTTAGATGCTGAAAAAGACTTTGACAAAATCCAACACTCCTTTATGATAAAAGCCCTGGAGAGACCAGGAATACAGGGAGAATATCTCAATATAATAAAGGAGACTTACAAGAAGCCAACAGCTAACATCAAACTTACTGGAGAAAAACTCAAAGCAATCACACTAAAATCAGGAACTAGACAAGGATGTCCTCTCTCTCCTTGTCTATTCAATATAGCTCTTACTAGCTAAAGCAATAAGAGAAAGAAAGAAGATTAAGGGAATACAAATTGCAAAAGAAGAAGTGAAACTATCTCTATTGGCAGATGATACAATGGTAACATAAGTGATCCACAAAATTCTACCAGGGAATTTCTACAGCTGATAAACAACTTCAGCAATGTAGCAGGATAAAGATTAACTCAAAGAAATCACTAATCCTCCTATACACTAAAGATAAAAGGGCTGAAAAAGAAATAGGGGAAACATCACCTTTTATAATCAATGCAAATAGAATTAAATACCTTGGAGTAACTATAACCAAAGAAGTAGCTGATCTATTTGACAAAGACTTTAAGTCACTGAAGAAAGAAACTGAAAAGGATATCAGAAAATGGAAAGCTCTCCCATGTTCCTGGATAGGTAGAATCAACATAGTAAAAATGACAACCCTACCAAAGGCAATCTACAGATTCAATGCTCTGCCCATCAAAATCGCAACACAATATTTTACAGAACTTGAAAGAACAATACTCAACTTCATTTGGAATAACAGGAAAGCTAGAATGGCCAATACAATTTTGCTTAACAAAAGAACCTCAGGAGGCATCACCATCCCAGACTTCAAGTTATACTAACAGAGCTACAGTAATAAAAACAGCCTGGTACTGACATAAAAACAGACTTGTGGATCAATGGAATAAAACTGAGGATTCAGACATTAACCCAAAAACCTATGAACACCTGATCTTCGACAAAGAATCCCAAAATATTCAATGGAAAAAAGATAGTATCTTTAACAAATGGTGTTGGCATAACTGGATGGTAGCGTATAGAAAAATGCAAATAGATCCAAGCCTATCACCCTGCACAAAACACAAATTCAAGAGGATCAAAGACCTCAACATAAACCCAGCCACTCTGAATTTGATAGAAAAGAAAGTGGGAATTACCCTCCAATGAATTGGCACATGTGATCACTTCCTAAATATAACACCATTAGCACAGACACTAAGAACAACAATCAATAAGTGGGACATCCTGAAATTGAGAAGTTTCTGTAAAGCCAAGGACACTATGAATAAGACAAAACGACAGCCTACAGAATGGAAAAAGATTTTCACCAATCCTACAAGTGACAGAGGACTGATCTCTAAAAGATATAGAGAACTCAAGAAACTAGAGCCCAAAGCTTTGAATAACCCAATCAAAAAATGGGGTTCAGAACTAAAAAGGGAATTCTCAGCAGAAGAATTACAAATGGCTGAAAGGCACTTGAAAAAGTGCTCAACTTCTTTAGCCATCAGAGAAATGCAAATCAAAACAACTTTGAGATACTACCTATGCCTGTCAGATTGGCTAAGATAAAAGACACAGATGACAGTCTATGCTGGAGAGGATGCGGAGCAAGGGGACCACTCCTCTATTGTTGGTGGGAGTGTAAGCTTTTTCAGCCACTCTGGAATGCAGTATGGTGGTTTCTCAGAAAACTGGGAATCAATCTCCCTAAGGATCTAGCAATACCACTTCTGGGCATATACCCTAGAGATGTATATTCGTACTCCGAAGGCATTAGCTCAACTATGTTTATAGCAGCATTATATGTATAATAGCAAGAACCTGGAAACAACCTAGATACTCCTCAACTGAAGAATGAATTAACAAACTGTGGTACATCTACACAATGTAATACTACTCAGCAATAAGAAAAAAAAATGATATCCTAAAATTTGCAGGCAAATGGATGGACTTGGAGAATATCCTCCTGAGCGAGGTATCACAAACCCAGAAAGATAAGCACGGGATATACTCACTCATTAGTGGAATCTAAACAAAAAAGCAAAAAGCAAGCATATCCAAACTGCAAACCACAACCACTGAACAGCTTGGGATCTGAAACACCTTGGAATGGCACCTTGGATCCCACTCCCTCCAGAGGAACACCTAACCCAGTCTTGATGTTGGGGTGAGGAAACTGGATCTGCCAGGAGTGGATGCTGAACTAAGCCATATTGGGACCTTGGGACCTCCTGCCCTTGCTGGGGAGGAGATAAAGAGATGTGGAGGAGAGAGAGTGACTGGAAGGGGTGGTAGGAGGAAGGGAGCTTGAACAAGGATATACACAGATAAAAAAAAAAAAAAAAGATAGGACTTTTTCATAAAAAATAAATTATTAAAAAAAGAGAGATGGTTTTGGAGCAACCAAAGGGTTAATAGCATCAAAGAGCAAGTACCAGCCTTAGAGGACAAAGGAAAATGACAGCATGTGGCTTTGCTGGAGCCCAGAGTTAAATAAGAGCCACAAGAGAGAGGGGGGAACTATCCTAAGTTGTCTGGTGGAATATAGAAAGCTCAGAAAATGACCTTTTCTTTCTTTTTTTATTTCTAAAGTGGGAAATGGACCCTGAGAGGACACACAGCCATACCAGGTAATCTGAGCTGGGAATAGGGAGCCACACTACTGCAGCTTCCCATCATCAAGCATATATATCTACTGTCTCTCATTAGCCAAACTACTCCACAGACAAGAATTAGGAAAAAAAATAGGTAATGTTTTCTGGAACACACAACGGATGAAAAGGAATGGCTCATGCAGTCAGCAGACAGGCAAATAATTACAATTCCATCTGAGAACCTGGACACAACAAATCCTTCAATGGGATGCAGGTATAATAAGTCTCAAGTCATACTTCCGGATATTTCAGTCAAATGGCTTGCATAAAACAGGATGCAGTTATTCAAAATTATCAGAAAATAAAGTTAAAAAGTACAATTTCAAAGAATTCAACTTAAAAATTCCTAACAAAGAAAGAATAGGAAGAATGTTCTTATGCTGTTACAGAGTACCAATTAAACACCTACAGCAATCATAATAAATAATTAATGATGTAGTATTTGAAGAATTCCTGTTAAATCAGGAACACTATAAATATGTCTTCAACCTCTCATTAATTCTGAATTATAATATACTTCATTTAAAACAGTGAAGTATATTATTAGAAAAGAAAGATAAATATGTGATTATTTATAGATATATTTTAATTATTTTTCACTAAAAAAAGTTTCAGAAATTGACAGAAAAACTATTCAAACCAGGAAGAGATTGGAATGCTTCCAGAATGTCAGCATTTGATAGTTTCTGGGAAAGGAAGACTTGGTTTTCATTAATGATGTGACCTCTGGCAGGTCTGCCACATGCCAGGGCAGGCCCTACCCTCAAGATTAGCCAGGCAACACAAATTAAATGCAATGGGAAAAGAAAAAAACTAAAAAGAAATCCCAAAGATGGTGGGAAGGGATAGGAGAATGAAGAACGTGGTTATGAGAGTTGGTGAAATGATAGATAAATATATTCAATATATATTATTCTTGAATTCTCAAGGAATTAATTCTCAAGAAAATTCTCAAGGAATTAATAAAAAAATTGTTTAAAAGAATTAAGATGCATAAAACTAAACTCTAGATGAAGTAAGAAATGTCAAAGGGTAAAATGATTGGAAATCATTAAAAGAAACTGTGGTCTTAAATTTTACCTTAAGCCATGTGGGTATCTCTACCTTTCTCACTTAGGATTGTGCTCAAGTGTCACCTTCTTGGTGACATTTTACATGAAGCATCCACCCTGTGGTCCGGTATCTACTTCATCATCTGACTAAATCACATCATCCTCGATTTATTCAATGTCTATATAGTACTTCACATGCAGCAGCAAGCACCTTATACAAGTGAAGATGCTCCTTTAGCTACTCAAAATCACTGCATGCATCCAATATCTAGTAGATGTTACTAATGTCCTCTCTTAGAGTAAGGAAACTGAGGCACAGAACCACTTTCACTTCCCTCGGCTCCTAAGTAACGGGAACCAGGATAGAAGTCTGCACACACTCAGGCTCCAAAGGTTGTGCCCATGTATGCTGCCACTCGACCCTTGCGTTCAGCGGAAACCAGTACCTGAAGCTCGATTTGGTGTGACTCTGGCTGCATGTATTCTACCTTGTTTTCTTGTTTTGTTTCTCACTATAATGGGCACCAGTGTCCAGAAAGGGACCTATAACATAATTGATGTTCAAAACTAACTAGAAGTGAAGAATGTCAAAGATATTTTAAAGAAGATTATGAAAGCTAAAAATTATAGAACAAGATATAATAAACACGACTCCACTTGTTTCAGTTTCATTCATGTTAAAAAAAAAAATTCTGAACAAAATCAACTTAAGGAAAGATGAGAAGTCAGCAAGAACTTGAAACAGAGACCAGAGAGAAATGCTGACTTAAGCTGAGAACACTTGCCCAGGGAATGTTGACACCCATAGTGGGCTGGGCTCCCTTACAGTCAAAACAACTTTCTTACCCTCAACCTCATCCCACTACAGACTTTCCATTGGCCAAGTCTCGGCAATCCATCAATTGAGACTCTTTCACCCCAGTCAATCTGAGGACTCGTAGAGACAGGACCTACCCCATTTGGCCTGAGGAGTTGGCTGGGTGAGAATTGGCTGTAGTTTGTTCCGTGTCTCTATGGTACTTCAGCTTTTCCCCAATATCTGGCTCTGGGTTTCATTATAATACTAAATAGAATTTATCCATATCCCAGATGACTCTAGACTATATCAAGCTGACATTAAAAGTTAAATAGAATATCATTCAAATATAGAGTTTGTTTTGTTTTGTTTTGGATACACAATCTTATGAAATCCATGCTGGCCTCATAGTCACTATGTAGCTTAGGCTTGTCTTAAACTCCTGAATCTCTTGTATCTACTTTCCAAGTGCTGGGATTCCAAGGCAAAGAACAGCACAATGGGCTTACAATGTAGACTGGTTTATTGGAAACTATACCATGAATTAAACTAAAATATAAGCAACAGGGTAAGAAGAAAATGCTTGCAGTATAAAGGATGAGAAATCAGAAAATAATGAAACATTCTCACAAGTCAATAAGAACAAAACACCTAACTGAAAAATGAAAAAAAAAAAAAAGAATTAGTAATTCACAGGAAAACCAACATTGGTATGTATGAAAATTTGCTCAGCCTCACAAGTAATTAGGGAATTATAAAAACAGCGATCAGACAACATTCCGAATGTTAAAATAACAATTTGTTTAATCCCTGACAGTACCAAATATTGGTTTGAATGTGGAGAGATGAGAGACTGAAAAGTGCCTGAAGAAAGTATGATTGCTATAAACCAGACTGTTGGATAACTTAGCAATTTTTACTCAAGTTAAAGTTCAGACCTCAGGATCCCCCCCTCTAGTTTCCATTTTTTCATCTATAATATTCAATGCGAATGCATAAAGACACTGGTGTAATGACAATTCTCCTAACTGTTTTGTATAATTAAAATAGAACACTGAAGGTCTATGGACAGCTGAGTAAATAAGTGTTGTCAGCCAGTTAAAATAGTGTATGGCCACGCAAGCAATCAGTAAGCACAGAGGGGATTGAGTACCCAGCTGATCCTCCCAGAAATGGGGACTGAGCTTCCTGACTCGGGACAGGCTGTAACAAAAGCTCCCAGAGAAGGAGGGAGCAGGAATAATGTGAACCGTTCATATTCCACTTGGAGGAATGATAAAAGAAGCCAGCTGAAATCAGGGATGCCTCAGAATCTTAAGAACTTGAACAATGAAAGGAGTAGAGAGGAGGATGTATAAATCCAACCAGCTGAACCCTGACCCAAGCAGGGACCAAACAGAAAGCCCTTGAAACCAAGGTTGGGAAAAAAGATGAACACAGGCATGACTGATAATGGGTTAGGGCTGAGCGCCCTAACTCCTGAACAGAAGCATTGTACTGGACAATGTCATCACCAGGAGACATTCTTCATGTCCTATATCCTAACTTCAAAGTCTCACATACAAAAAGTTAAGAAAAGGTAAACAGCTCTCAAGGAGAAAGACAAGCAAATGTTAACTCTGCTTCTGAATTGAGCAGTTTCTAATGTGCTCTCCACAGTGATAGCGAAGCATCAAGTGGGAAGTTTCAGGAAAGAAGTAAAAAGCACACAAAAAAGTACTGAAATAATATATCCAAAGTCAACTGTAACAACTTAACTTCATAGTCAATTTTTTAAACAGCCATGCAGAAAAAGAGTTGAGAGATGAAAATACCAACCAACATGAAATAGATTAATAAAAGGTATATATTCAGGAAGAAAACATTGAATATATGTGCAAAGTTTAAGGTGTAATGTGACTGTTTCAGAAAATTTAATATACAGGTTTAAAAAGTCACAGGTAGAATATATATACTATATATAGAGAGAGATTAGCATTTTTTAAAAGTTAAACATATGTACAATATGACCTTCAGCCTTTTCTAAAGAGAAAACAAAACAGATATGTACACCACAATGACATGCACATGAATATTGCTGGCAGCTTTACTTCATGACAGCCTAAACTGGAAACAGCCCAGCTGTCTTCTCACAGGAGAACACATAGAGAGGACTCTGAGCATGCGTGGGAACACAAAGTACACGGAGTACCCCCTACTCAATGAAGACACAGTGTTGAGTGAGTTTTAAAAACAAGAGCTGAGGGAAAGAAGCCAGGTAGAGGGGAATGTGGACTGCATGATTTAATTGATATAGAATGCAAGGTATTCTATAGTGGCAAAAGTTAATCAGTAGTTGCCTTGAATGGCAGGCCAAAAAAGGATATAAAGGATACTTCAGCTGTAAGAGGATGGCCTACTAGATAGTGAATTCCTTCAATTATTTTTCTTCATGCAGGTGGTTTTCTGAATGTAAACAACTCATTCAGTGGTTCATTTCAAATGTACATATTTTCCTAAATCAGTTCTCAACAAAATTGGTATGATAAAAATGAATGAATGAAACATAGATCTATGATTATATGCAGTGAATATATTGCTCTTCATGTTAAAATAGAAAAACAATGTATAGGGAGTTGCTGCTTGGCTATAAGAGAATAACACTCACATACAATTAACAGTAAACAAAAATATTACATGTTTTGTATATATATATTAAATATAATAACAATGGCACATACTGTATTTGGTATATATTTAATATATAACTGCATATGTTTCATAGAGTTTATGGATTGGCGTTTATTGATTCTTTAAATATTTGCACACCCACATTCTCATAGTTACCAGACAGTCATCACAGTGCCTGAAGAAGCTTTGGAGATGATGGATCAGAGGTCTCCAGTAGATATCTGTGCATCTTAAGTGGTGAATCCACAGTATTTGCTCAAGTTGGTCCTTTGAAGCACTTCCTGTCTGCTTGTTTAACATGGAATCAAAGGTGATGAAGAATACAGAGACTGAGAAATTTTGCCACCTATTTACATTTGGCCTTTTACTGATAGATAAATAGCTACATACATACCCCCACTAAGGCTTCATTACTTTAAAAAATTATAGCAATGGAAGAAGAAAGGCTGCTGAGAAATATTAGAAAAATGTGTCTCTTACTGACCGAAACAGGTATAAAATGTTTGAAATAACATCTGGATAATAAATACCCAGATATGAAGCAGGGGTGTTGGTATACAGGATTTTTAAGGCTAAATATTTTTTTTCTTAACAAATTGTCTTACAAACATTATCTAATGCTTTCAATTGCCTTAATGTCTAATCTTCCAAAAGAGAATATGTTGAAAGTATTACTAGTAATAACTTAAGAATGCAGTGATTAACTATAGCAGTATAATAAAATGTATTCATGCATTACATATAAATAATTTTATCCATCTGTTTATGTGTAAAGTATAAACACTGGTATTGATCAACATAAGCCACATTCATTATTATTGTACATCTGAAAGTATATGGGTGTGTGCCTGTGTATATATAAAGTTCACTTTATACACAGAGACATATATAGATGTTAGTTTGAACCTTTGTTCTTCTGTGGCTGTTAAAAACTGTCTAGACAAATATTCATTTCCAAAGAGAGCAAGAAAGGGTGTAGATTGACTGGGTGGAGTGGTAAGAAGAATATGGGAGGAGCTGAGAGATAGGAAACCATAGTCAGAATATATTATGTGAAAACAATCTATTTTCAATAAGTAGATAAATAAAAATTTTACTATTTATACAGTTCAAAAATGGACATTATTAGTACACAAATATGTGTTTAAACTATGCAATTTAACACCTTTGAGTAACTCAGTAGATTAAAATATGACATTTTCTCTTTCTTCCTCCTTCCCTCTCTCTCTGCATTTGGCATCCTGTTGCCAAATTGTCTCTAATCCCTTAAATAGTGTGTAAAAAGTGCCTTGGACAGTTCAACATGTTAATTTTTTTTTTAATTTATAAGGGAGCCAGGGTCATCTCAGAAAGGATTGAGGGTAAGGCTGTACCACAGTTACTTAGAAAGCCAAGCCAATTATAGCCACAGATTTCTCTGGGTTCAGAGGCAGTCATCCTCTGTGCTGGCTACCATTTCTCATTTTCCAGCTGAGATCAGCTGACATTAACCTTCGATGTGGTTTTCAAATGAATTTTGTGGTATATACATGTTGTAGAAGATTTCTGGCCCTGTTTGGGCCAGAAGTTTGGACCTTGCCCACGGCGGCTTTTGTCCCCCAAAGAAATGAATCAGGGGCTGGAGAGATGGCTCAGTGGTTAAGAGCACCCTCTGCTCTTCCAGAGGACCCGGGTTCGATTCCCAGCACCCACATGGCAGCTAACAACTGTCTGTAGTTCCAGTTCCAGGCAAACACCAAGGCAAATAAATAAAGTTAAAAAAAAAAAAAAAGAAATGAATCAGACACTTATATTAATTTTATACTGTTTGGCCTATGTCTCAAGAACATTACTAGCTAACTCTTTCATCTTAATTCAACCCATTTCTAGTATTCTATCTGCCACATGTCACGGTCCATGGCTCACCTGGATTCCTTACATGATTCTTCCTCAGGGGTTGGATGGAAACTGACTAACTCTGCCCTCCTTCTGCCTGTCTCTCCTCTAATACTCCACCCACTTCTACGGTGCTCCACATAGGCCAAACTAGTTACTTTATTTACAGCATACAGAGAACATTTCCACCACATATACAAGTTTAGAGAAGAGCTCTCTCATTTCATGTACATCCTGGTGACTTAGATTGTTACCCTAGTGGCTGAGGACCCAGAAAAGCACCCTCTCTGGCTCACTGCTCCCTCTGTTCTCCTTAGTCATGGCCTGGAGTTAGATATCTTAAAAATTCTGGCATTCTTTTTCTCTTTTATTCCTCTTTATGTTGAACTAGAAACCCTTAACCACAGCTTACATTTCTTATTATAACCTTGTTTGCCGCCAGGGTATACTGGTGGACCTCATTTAGATATCAAGATGTCTTTTTAGGGGTAAGAAAACTACTGACCAATAAGAAGAAAGGTTTTTACAATACAGTACCCATCACACCAAGAAATCATCTAGTATTACTGATATGCAATTAGCACAAAATTCAAGGTTTTTTAGAACATATCTTCTACAATTTTCACATTTTCAAGGACTGTTCTAATTGTGAATTTTGACTGATATAGGCAGTTCTTTTAATGGAGATCATTCTGGTCCTATAGAACAATTCAGAAATGTGGCCAGACAGTTATGTATCATCATGATGATGTAAGTGAGAAAATCATTGATAGTTACTGGGCAGGTAATGAGGCTTCTAGGCAGGCAACTGTGAACAAGACCATCTCAAACAAAAAATAGGCTATCTGTAGGTAACTAGACCAGGCCATCATCACTCTAATAGAGATATATCCAGTGATGTTAGTACATTCCTAAGACACACTGAGTATTTCAAGAGCTAAATTGGACTTTTTCAATGTAGAATATTTCTAACTGTTCTCCATACCAGAAAATGTAACACACAAGTTAAAATCAAACCAAAACACCTGCAACTTTCTATGTCTGTGAACAAGTGCCTGACCAATCTTTTATCTTGTCAATTGCTGGCCTTTCATGCATATAGAAGCATATGTGCAGCATTTTGCTATGTGTTCCTTTTTTAAACTGGGGGGGGGGGGCTAGAGCATTATATTGATTTTCTAATATTATATGAGTGGAGAGTGCATTATAGGATCTATTTTATTTCAGCTAACAAGATGGGCATTGCAAAATATTTGTCATAGAAGAGCACCTTCTGACAAGATTCAGTTGTGAGGTCATTATTTGTAGGGTAATTTTTGGTTACCTGAACAGTTTTCCAGCCAATGAGAAGGCCAGAATTCAATTTATCAAGCTCCAGGCTGGTTGTCCGACCAGTTTAGTAGCTCAATGCATGTTTATCCTTTGAAAAATAAGCCAACTATTTGCCAAGAATTTGAAAGCCATGGAGAGAAAAAGCATGATAAAGTGATTCATATTCTCATTCTCTCTTTCCTTCTCCATCCCCAGAGATTATTTAACAAATGCCATTCAGCCTGAGAAAAGGCATACAGGGATCTTGAGGATGTAGTTGACTCAAGTATCCTCCAACCTTTTGCTCCCTTTATCCAAATTGCCTTCTTTCTGTTCCCATTGGCTAATCGTGTGATGTCACCTTGGGCTGTGCTCTCCAGAAAACTCCCCCTGGAAGCAGAAGCCTAGAGTAATCATGTTCCTCTGAACCCCTTTATATTTTGAGTTCCTCTATCTCTTTCAAGCAAGAAAAATGGCTTACAATTCACTAGTGCTTTTCTGACTGTCAATCATAGAAAGGTTATTTGCTAATGAAGAAAAGGAGCTTCATGATATCAGTACTAAAAAGTATTTTAAGTGACTATAATAGATAAATAATTAGAAAAAGTACAAGACTGGATACTCAACAAATCACAAGCCACAAATTTGCATTCTGGGAGAGAAGCCATTAAAGAGGGTTGAGTCTAGTAACTCCACTCCTGACAGCATTTACATTTTAGACATTTTTATATAGAACACTTAGTCATGCATTATTTATGTATTTAAGATGAATTAACTAAATTCTAAAATAAATTATTTATCTTGTGTTTAGAGGGACTGAGTCTTCCTTGGTTGTAGATTGCCTTGTCAATTTCACGCCAAGCAGAGACCTTATGTTTCTGACCCAGTTTTTGGATTCAAAAAGATGGGATAGAGAAAGAAAGTGACTTGTCCAACTAGCAGAGAAAGCTGAGAACTCACTGAGGCTGAAGCCTGGCAATCCCTTCTGTCAAGGATGGAGTGTTCCCATTGGGTTTTAACTATTTTTTTTGTCTTTCTGGATTATTATGCACTTACATCTGAAAATCATTGATTCTTTTCTGTTGTACAATCCTTAAGATTTCCTCAGATGGGAGTTTAAGGGATTAGGGGAATATCAGTTTCCTGTTATCTTTGTTGTTCATAAAAGAACCTGGTTGAAGGAGATATGTATTTTCTCATTTTGGGGAGACTCAATGGGAAATAAACTCACCAACTGGATTACTTTATGAATCAATGTCGTAACTCATGTTCATGTACAGGGTCAGGACATCTGAAGCATGACACATGGAGGTATATTGTTTGCCATTTGTTTCCACGTCAAGGCCAAGATGCCTAGCTGAAATGTCCATCAAAATTATTTGCTTTTTTGTTTTTTAAAGCAGTTTGTTATGAGCACAAATCTTTTCCCCCAAAAGCACTCTATCTTTTTTCCTTTCAAAAAAAAAAAAAAAAAAACCACTAAAGAATTGGGAGGTGGTAGCACCCTCCTTTAATTTCAGCATTTGGGAGGCAGGGGTAGACAGATCTCTGAGTTCAAGGCCAGCCCGGTCTACAGAGCGATTTCCAGGATAGCCAAGGTAACACAGACAAACCTTGTCTCACAAAATAAAAACAAAACACAAACAAATAAAAAGCCAACAAAGCTGAGAATATAGACTCCTTCAATCACTATGAAAGTCAGTTTGGAAGTGTCTCAAACCCATCAACAGATCTGCCATGTTACCCAACTATACCACTGCTGGGTGTTTACCCACAAGACTCCACACTCAGGAGTCATGGAGCTGTTTGTACAGTTAATGTTGACTGCAGTGCTGGTCACAATAGCTAAGCTGTGAAACCAACCTAGCTCAGAAATGGATACGGAAAAATGTGGTATGTGAACACAGTGAAATTTTTCAGCCCTAAAGGACAAAGTTATGTCATTTGGAGAAAAAGAAAAATACAACTACAGAGAATCACTTTAAGGAAGTTAAGTCAATCCCAGAAAGACAAACACCATATGTCTTTTCTCATTCATTGTTCCTAGATTTTAGATGTTATAAAATCAAACAAAATATGTAAACCATGAGAGTAGAAGTCAAATCATCTAGAGAAAAAGGGGGACTAATTGGGGAGGGGGGGGAATATGAAGGAACACTAGTCCATTAGAGCATGTGGCTCTGCCAAGCCCGGCCATTCTCCCCCATTCCTTACTAAAAACCGTTAGATTACATTCCTAAAGCTAGCCCCAAGGTGTCTTCTCTTATCTAGCCACTTCCTTCTCCTGAGGCTGCCTACCAAGGTTCACCAATCAGAAGTCCCCTTTGCTTCACCTAATTAACATGCCCAATTAGAATTAAACACCTTGTCCTAACACAGGGCTCCCCTTTTACCTTTATAAGCTGCCCTTTGACTATGTGCCATGTCTGTATCCTCTCTATCCAGAGCCTGTCCTTTGTCCCTCTGGGACAAATACCCCCATCCCCTTCCCTTGCCCCTCCCTCATCCTTTTACCATGGCATTCTTTACAGCATTCCCATCCTAACCCATTCTAACACAGACCTACCCTTTTACTCCTCTTAACAATGATACTTTAGAGAACCTAGTAGATAGGGTATGGTGGCACAAATGTTTGATTCTGTGTGAGATGGAGGCATGCCTAGTCTATATAGCAAGTTCTAGACCAGCTACATGGAAAAATCCTGTCTCAGAAAAAGGAAAAGAGAGAAAAAGAAAGAAGGAAAGAAAGGAAGGAAGGAAAGAAGGAAAGAAGGAAGGAGTCAAGTAATAATAATAATAATAATAATAATAATAATAATAATATGTTGCCAATGCATCTTTGCTTTGTTTGGTTTTGAGACAGTGTCACCATAGCTCAGGCTGACTTTGAACTCATAGTGATCCTCCTGCCTCCTATACTTTTTTTTTAAAAAAAAAAAAAACTTGCTGTGTGGAGCAAAATACACATTTGACTTACCATGTTTTTCATCTTTAAAATTTTGCTTGTCCTTTTAATTCAGGGCACTGAGGCATGACCTGATATGACAAAGGGACCTACAGAGATGAAAAGAACACCAGCCATTGTCCCTTTCTTCCTTTTAAGACAAAGACATCAAACTTGTTTTGTTAAATTCCATCCCGACCACTTCTCTCTCTCTCTCTGTGTGTGTGTGTGTGTGTGTGTGTGTGTGTGTGTGTGTGTGTTTGTAGCTTTTGTGACAGCTGCTAGTCTTTTGTGTAAATGCAGTTTGGGTGAAATGACTAATATTAAAACAGATACCTGCTTGTCGGAACTTCACAGCCCCGCCCACCTGCATCCTCTCTCGCCCCATTGGCAGCTTCCCAGGACACAGCCCCACCTGTGCACCGGCTGAGCCAACCTGCCCCACCTGCATCTCGGGTGAAGCCCTTTTCTGCCAACTAACTGCAGCCAGCTGCCACCTTCCTCTTTGTCCCACCCTCCTCTTCCTCGTTCCTTCTGCTGCAGCTGCCACTAAGAAAGTGCCCTCACCTTTTCCTCCTGCTCTGCTATCCTGTCATGGCCTGCTTCTTTGTCTGCCTGGTGTGTTTGAACAGGTCTTGGACAGGTGAGGACACTCCACCTTGCTCCCCTCTGGTGACTGTCTTATGCCCTGAGGCAAATGCTTCTCTCCTCTGCAAAGATTGCTTCTTATCCCTACAATGGTCGCCTTTGTGTTCAGCTGCTCAGAGCCAGACTCACACAGAACAAGCCAAATACCATAGTCAGGCTGCAAGTGCAGGTGACTGCTGATAATGACCTTCTGTGACCTCCACAGCTAGGGTCTGTTCTGATGTTACCTTCTGGTCTAAAGGCACCTCTGAGAATGGTCCTCCTGGAGGACAGGATATGAAAGGCATAGCGAGCCTTTCCTTCTCAACTTCCTCATTGTGATTGACATCTAAGTTCCGAACAGAGGACTCATGGCTGGCCCTTTCTCCACACAAAAACTCTGATAATTAGAACCTCTCCTCTGTAATTTCAGGGTAGGTGGAGTTGGCTCATACCAGAGCCAATTGTTAAATTTAAGGAATTTCATGAGTCAGTTGATATATTGGCTGCTGGAAATTGGCCATCAGGGTCTGTTTACACAGCTAAAACCAGCACTAACCAGAACTCTTTTTTTTTTTTCTTTTTTCCTAAAGAGTTAGTTATTAAATATTTACCAGGATGCCAATAATAGGGCTTTGATTACGGGGAAATAAAGTGTGCTTTAAAAAAAAAAAAAAAACAAAAAAACTTACGCATTAAATGTGACATTTGAGCTTTGTAAAAAGGCTTTGAATCTTGTGTCCAGAGTTCTTGATGACCCCTGAGAGAAAAGAAAGGAGTTTCTGAAGCTTCTCTCCCTAACAAGCGGTCTCCGTTTCCCGCATGTAGTACCAGCAGCCACTGTCTCCAAAGCCAAAATCACCTGCTAATGGTGTGAGGTGTCTTCCTGCTTCCCTAATAGATTTCCTGCTTGCCTTATTTATCTGAGGCCTGCTATTCGGCCAGTGCTTGATAAATGGAGCCATCATATCCTATTGGAAGGAGACTCCATTGCCCCTGCACAGTCTGTGACTGGGCTGCTGCCGCTGCTCCTGGCCATCCCCTCTCCCTTCAAGCCCTCTGTCACTAGGTCAGCTGTTGTCTTTTGAGATCGTGTTTTGAACCTTTGAGCCACTGTGTCACACACAGAGGTTGATTTGTGGAGCCTAGTTGAGTGGAACATCTCAGTGCTGGGACACTAAGGAAGGAAGGAAGGAGGGAGGGAGGGTGAAAGAGAGCAAGGGAGGGAGGGAGAGAAAAAGGGAGGGAGGGAGGGAGGGAGGGAGGGAGGAAGGAGAAAAGGAAATACGGAAGGAAGGGAGGGAGGGAGGGAGGAAGGAAGGAGAAAAGGAAATACGGAAGGAAGGGAGGGAGGGAGGGAGGGAGGGAGGGAGGAAGGAGAAAAGGAAATATGGAAGGAAGGGAGGGAGGGAGGGAGGGAGGGAGGGAGGAAGGAGAAAAGGAAATACGGAAGGAAGGGAGGGAGGAAGAAAGGAAGGGAGGAAGGGAGGGAGGGAGGGAGGGAAGAGGGAGACCAGAGGAAAGAAAGTTTAATGCCCCATACTGAGCAATCTTGACTCATCAGGCTTTCAAAGAGCATCATCAAGTGACTGGGGAGATACATGGTTCAGTAGGTCAGAATGTTTACTGTATAAACATGAGGAACGGAGTTCAGATCCCAGAACCGAAATAAGAACCATAGGGGCAAATATCTTTAACTCTAGTACTTGGGGATGTGGTGGAAGGGATCACCTGAGCCAGTCTAGAATGGGTAAGCTGCAAGTTCCTTGGGAGATAAAGAAAAGTACCTGACAATACCAGCACTGAGAATCTTTCTTCTCTTTTCTGTCTTCTGGGTCACACTTCCATGTCAACTTCCCCTTTGTAAGTTGAAAGCTTTCAAGGAGAACCGAGTTAACATTTCTGCCAAGTCCAGCTGAGTCTACCATAGGCTTTACTCATGCAAGATGGAGCCGGCTCCAGCCAGGAATGAAGGACTCTGAAGATGTGGCTAGCAACACCTGGGGAAGAAATTCTGGACAGGGACTCAAGAGATGGCTCAGCAGTTAAGAGCACTTGCTGCTCCCACAGAAGGGCCAGGGCTCAGTTTGCAGCATCTACATGGTGGCTCTCAGGCATCTGTAACACCAGTTTCATGGAATCTAATATCCTCTTCTGGCTTGCATGGCTACCAGGAATGCATCTGTTACATATGCAAGCAAAACACGCATACACATAAAATAAAATAAATAGGTCTCTGGAAAAAGTAATGCTGCATAGGCAACCATGACAGAAGTCAATAGAGTCACTGGTGAAGAAAAACTGTTAGCAGCTGCCATTGTATATGGCTGACCTTGTGCAGAGTCAGTGCCCAGCCATGGACCTCTGCCATATCCTCCAGCTTCCCCAAGTATAAGAATCCAGGCTAAAAACTTAAAAGGGAACCAGTTGACCCAATGAAAAGAAATAGAAACTTGCTCATTTCTCAGGGACAGAGAAATAACATTACTTATTTGCTTTCTTAGCTCTTGACATTTGAGTTGAAAAATATTTTCTCCCAAGTCTCCTTTTCTTTTCCCTTTAAATATCTCACTCCTTCATTTTCTAGACTACAGTCATTTTGGTGAAAGTAGAGAAAATTCCAGAGAGTGCCTATATGTTGACAGGATGATGACACAGGTCACCACATAGTCCCTCCTGTCCTGAATTTCCACAATTTTCAAGAGCACGGGCTGCCAGCATAGAATAATACAAATAGTAAAATCATTTGAACAGAAAAGTTCAATGTCCCCAAGTACATGATCACCCACTCCTACCCCTTCTGCCTCACATCAATATATTTTCTATAATCTCTCTGTTTGCTTTGTTTTCTAATAATAAAGCTGTTCTTTTGCTCACCCATGAGCTCCAAGGATCTTACAGTCTCAGTCCCCCTGCACTAGAACTGCAAGCATGCATTGGTGCTCCTGGTTCTTTTATGTGAGTGCCTGGAATATGTCCTTAAATCCTCAGGCTTGCACAGCAAACACATCTTTATCCATTGAGCCATCTCTCTGGCCACACGGTTTATCTCTATACACCCTAAATCTCATGCTACTGCCTGCAATGTGAACACAGCGCCTACTTTGAAGCATTTTCTTGGCTATTAAATATGGCCTAAATTATTGCTGTAGTATTACCATTAATAATTAAATATGACTGCAAGACTGAAGACGTGGCTGAACAGATAAGTCCCACTGCTCTTGCCAAGGACCTAAACTTAGCTCCCAGCACCCTCACTGGGCAGCTCACAACCACCTTAACTCCAGCTCTAGGGGAACCAACACCCGCTTTCGGCCTCCACAGGTGCTTGCACTTACACGCATATTCTTCCGCACAGATACACATGCATATACATAATTTAAAATACGAATACTTTGCAGAAATAGGAATGGTACCAAAGTTTTTTGAGAAATAAATGATGGTATTGTACAAAATACACCACCTTAATCTTTTTGCCATGAAATTAACACAGAGACAGAAAAGTGGCCTGTGGAAAGCAATCCAGTACTTAATGAAAAATAGTGATAGAATGATTAGTCAGTGCCTGGTGGCTTCTAACATGTAGGGCCTGTTATAAGTCTCACAGAATTTATTCCCAGACTCTCATACCAACAAAACTAGGCAAAAGAAAATTCTGTATCTTCAATTTCAGAAACTCATTCCCCAGAGGAGGACAGAACTTGATTTAAGTATTCTTCTGCTCAGAGGAAGGGTAATGAACACAAATATTTCACAAATGCCTTTTCCCAAACAGACAGAATCACATTTTCATTCAATCTTGGGATTCCTTAAGTCTAGGAATTAGCTCGCAATTACCTATTAGCTCCCAATTGAATCTTATAAAACAGATGAAAACATTTCTTTGCCACAATTAACTTTTATTTTATCCCAAAATCTAGTGGAAAAAATTCTGCCTAAATTTATTTTGAATCTCCTAACCCAGGGCTGGGGGCTGGGAGTGTGTGTGGGGGGAGTATGGGGACGGCTGATTAGAAAGAAGTTTCCAGAAAGGAGGGTAGGATGCACATTTGGTTCCAATTAGCTACCTGGAAATTCGTCTTTGAGATACACAGCATCCTTCAGACACCAGGCACTCAGTAGGGAATCTTATTTCCCCTCACTTCTCCCTGGGGGGAGAAATAGAATTTTTACATGCTTTATGATTTGTACGCTCCTGAAAGACTGTCCTGGAAACTGAAGAGAGTTCAACCCAAGTGGCCTCAGCTACAGGAGCAACGAACTGGGAACTGGGATTTCATTTTGCACAACTGTATTTACCTGAAACGCCAAATACCTGAAGTCACAGAGGCCCAGGGAACACAGTGAAGGTTTTCGAATATGCTAAGACTCCAGCTAGGCACTGAGTGGTCTGTGGTCCAATTTTGTTATCCCTCTACCATCTGATCAAACCCAGGTCTGCAAAGCTTTTGTTTTAAAATGTTGATAATCCACAGGGTTCTGAATCAGAACATATAAAATCTGAGGATGTGTGGAGCTGTCTTTTGCTGGCTGGTAGATTTAGGTGCTTGGTGTCTAAGGCTCCATTTCAAAGTCTGTAAAATGGAGCTGATCACATACCTACTTCAGTTATGGGTATGACAATTATGTGACAGGTGCTCAGCATAGGTCCTCTGTCAAGGGGCCTGGAGGAATGCATCTAAGTTATATATAGTAATGAGAGAGGGTGAAAAGGGACTCAATTGGTAGAGCACGTGCCTAGCCTGCACAAAGCCTGAGTTCAAGGTCTAGTCTAGAACTGAACGTGGTGGCACATGCCTTAATGTCAGCACTTGAGAGGTGAAGGATGAGGCTAAGAATTTGAGATCCTTGCTAAATGGTAAGTTCAAGGCTATTCTGGGCTATAGAATATCCTGTCTCAGAGAGGGGTGGGGAGGAAGAAACAAAGAAGAGACCAATCATGAAAAAATTCAATCCCCCCTCCCCCGTGTCATGTCCCTCCCCCCTCTGCCTATCAAACAAACACATACACACACCACCACCACCACCATCATGATCATAAAAGCAGGCATTCATATATAGTACCACTTCCTTCCACTGTTTCACTACTACCAGTGTTCACACTACTGCCCCACATTACTGTTTAATGCTGGATGTGTATGTATGTAGATCTTGCCTCTACACCATTTTGCAAAATTTTTAGGGCCTGACTGAAACACTCTGTGCTTCAAAGGTGCTCGATAAACATTTTCAATTGTTTCATACAATAATGTTTACTGTGGGATAGATCTGTTATGAAATTTAATGATATCAGAAAATTGGAAATGTGTGTGTCAAACTTTGAAATGATACAGGCCACCAATACCCCATTTGGGGAAAGACTTTGCCATATTCCTAAGAAATCAAGCATAGAGAGCTTCCCCCATCTCCCTGTTAAAAGGGAGATGGAGAGATGGCTCTGTGTTAAGGGCACTTGTCGCTCTTCCAGAGACCTGGTTTTATTTCTCAGCACCCATTTGATGGCTCACAGCCACCTGTAGTTCCAGATCCAGGGAATCCCAGGCCTACCTGCAGCCTGAGGCACCAGATCCACATGTGGTATACATACATACATCTATACAAAATACTCATATGCATAAAACTAAAAAATAAAATCTTTTAAAAATAAATTATAATCCAAAAACAGTGGTAATGATATTTTTTTACTTTTGTATGTGTGAAGTTTATAAATATATATATTTTTTTAATGAACAAATCCAACACCCAAATGGTTATCTATGGCAGTGACCCCATTTTGATTCTCAACAGCTTTGGTTGCATATACGATCAATATATTTCTTTATCAAAGAAATAGCTGGGAGCTCTTTACCATCTTTTCAGGCCTCCGACGTTGTTCTGCCCTCCTGGGTCAGTAGTGGAAATATATAAACAGTCTTTTTGTGCTTGAACTTGAAAGGGGACTAAGTCATCTGTACGTGATCTGTGTTACAGCAAAATGTAATTTTTCCCTCTGACAATGTGTTTGTGGTTCTTGAGTTATCTTGGTTGCCAAGAGAAATCTGTTTTGTGTGGGGTAGGCTTTCCTGACTTTAAACTGTCACATGCCACCACTCCTTGCCCCCAGCCTCTCAACTAAGTCACAAATTGACTTGACTCTCAGCTAGGTTAAAAAAATAATTTCCTGAAAATTAAAAGTCTGGCACAATACTACACTAAAAGTCCATTTATCTTGTCTATTTTTATAAAGCTTCGCTGCAGCATCTGGCCAAGTGCCCACTTTAGTAACAAAGGTCCCCGAGGACACTTGGCAAGAGAGACTTTGCTTCTAAGAACCTGAAAGTGATCCCCCAGCTTTCTAACAGGCGGTTTTAAAGGCTTACAATTAGGGTCTGTAACAGTATCTTGTGTGTGATATTGAAAAGTATAGAACAACTTCAAGGGATGGTGGCCAGAAGGTGACAATGGAATGGCCGCAAACGTCATGCATGGGAGGAATGGCCCCCACCTCTTTATAGACATCAGTCAGAGAAGAATGGATCGCTCAAGAGTCCCCTGTTATTATGAAAGATAATGGCTGGAGATTATCTAGATGGGACTGGGCAATGATTCACTCTTGTTTAATCAGCTACAAACGTGTGCTAAGCCCTCTCCTCAGCTCCGTGTAAACCAGACTAATCTTTCCACTTCCCTGCAGGAAACGGCCATGGGCACTTGTTTACGAAGCACTCTGGTATTGAGTAAACCCTGCCTGCCCCTCTCTCCTGTCTTTCCCCACCGATCAGTTTAGAAAGAGATTTCCAACATGCCCTGTGGAAGAGTGATTGCACTTTCCTGTTGATGTCAAGTTGAAGCATTCCATCCAGAAAGCAGCCAGGCAGCTTTCCTGGTGACTCTGGAACTAACCAGAGGATTATACCGCACCCTTCTGCCTTTGAAGTTGTGAAAGAGAAATGGTCTGTGAACAATCCTTTGCTCAGGATGCCTCTGGAGAAAGTTGAGATTGTGTTGAAGAAGCAGCAGGCATATTTAGCCCCATTTGATACGATGTTTCCTTTTTCTGACCACAACTCCACACACTAGATTGTTCTTTTATCATGGAATATGCTAAGGAAAAGCTACTTTGTGCCTCACGTTCCAATCACTAGTCGTTTGCCTGGGTGATTTACTCTCAACCTATGACCCATAAATCCTGCATCTCACCTGTGAATTCCTCACACCGAAACTATTGATACCAAATTCCTATGTGATTGAGAATTAGGTCTTTTGCTTTATTGCTTTATTTAGAATTTTGGAGGACCTTTTTTTTCTTTCTTTATTAAATTATGCATTTTAGAAGAGCTTGAAACTGTTCTGGGGCATGACCAAAGACGTAATTCCATCTGTTTTGTTTTTCTTATTCATGACATAGATGATTTTATTTTAAACAGCGCATGCATTTCACTTTAATTCTTCATGTCTGTCAGAACACATCGTCTGTGATGTGTGGAGACTCAGCCCTAGCTCTCGACGTAGGCAGAAAGTGAAAACAGCTTTGAACAAAAAGAGTCAGCTAAAAGAGGAGGTTAAATGATTATGAGATTGATCTGTACCCGTTCTATACTGGAAAAGGGGGTTAATGAGAATGTGTAGGTACCCGGACTCTGTAGGAAGTTGTTTTCATCTAATTAGTAAATGTTGGACCCCTTTAGACTGGACAGGTGTCAAATGTCCAAGTGACTTCAGAGACTGTCTCTTTGGAGTGTTTTGTGGAAAGGATGCAAGCCAGGGATGGAGTAGTTCTGTAAATGGAACCCTCCCCTGGGAATGCTCCTCCATCTCCCCTCATTAGAACTGAGTTATCCCAGGGCAGAAGTTTTTACCTCTGAAGATTCTTGTCTGCCCTCAACCCCACACTTCTAAATGTTATCACTTATACCACCTCTCTTGCTCCAGTACTAGAGAAAACAGAATTCTAAGGCCCAATAACAAACAGATAATTTCTTCCAAAAATATCAGTTTTGAGAGCTGACGAACATGAGGCCTGAGACCTGAGTTTAATTTCCAGAAACCCCACTAAGAAAGAGAGCTCAGGTACAGAAAATCCCTGCAGTCTCAGTTCTGAGGGGCAGAGAGGAACATGGTGATGGTAAGGACCCAAGGAGATCCATACATAGGACTTGGGGACAGTCATTCTCTCTGGGGCAATAAGCCACAGGCTCAGCAAGAGATTGCAGCTCAGCAGATAGAAGCATTTGTCACCGAGTTTGATGGCCTGAGTTCCATCCCTAGGACCCACATGGCAGAAGGTAACAGCCACTTCTGATCTCCATACACATGGCATAGCATATACACAAGCTCATGAATACATACACTCAATTTAAAAGGTAGCCTCATTATTTTAAAGTAAGATAGACAGTGATGGAGGAAGGCAATTGACATTGACCTCTGTTCTTTGCAGAGAAAACACACACATATACAAGACTATAATAGTGGGTTTTGTTCATTACTATAAAATTAAGAATACCTAGCCAAGCAGAAAATACCAAGCAGAAGATGAACCTGTCAAATTTTCAATAGCAAAAGCTTTAAAAAGTGGTAGTCCCATGGGCTACATCCTTAGAGCACATACTAACTCCTTACCCTGCTAAGATGACATGCTTCATGAAGTCACCTTGGTGTTCTGTGTCCCCTCTTGGAACAGCACGTTGCTATCACATTGTCAAACACATAGCTCCCTATGAAAGTAAGTTCTGTAGCACTGGGAAACCACATAGCTGAACTGCACATTATTAAATTATTTTGGTTTTAACCCCCAGCACTGTGAGCCTGTAACCTTCTTTCATCCCTTCAACCTCTGTCCAGTCAAAATCTACCATGTGGAAACTTTCAAACTATTGAGGATTCAAGTTTATACGAGATGTATTTGCAGGTCATAATAGTGCTCAGTGCTCACTTACACAACCCTAATTATGAGCCTTGGAAATAATTTTGGGTTACTTTATGATGTTTTTTTCTGGTAAGATTCACTAACCTCAAATATTTCGAAAAAATATGATTACAGAACTAGGTTTTCTTTCTTTTTTTTCATCTTTATTGCATTTTGAACACTGGAATGCTCCCCCCATCAATTAAGTATTTGAGAATGTGCATCTCACAATCTCAGTTATACTTTGTTCCAGTGATGTGTGTGTGTGTGTGTGTGTGTGTGTGTGTGTGTGTGTGTGTGTGTGTAGGTTATAGTATTTTTTGGTATCCAGCTTGTAAAACACAAATGGTGGGATCTGGAAACAGTTTGACATCACTTTTATGGCATGTGACCAATAAGGTTCATTAAAGAGCAAGCATTTAAAAAACATTGTCATGTTCTTAATTAGTCATTATATCATGATTTGATCCTGAACTAAATGCTTCATGGGTGATTCTGTCCATTCTCTTTCAAAACTATTATTCCTGTTCTGTTGCTACTCCCCAGATGAGATGCTCATGGGATTCTAAATTCAGCTTCTGGTAGGGGCCATGCAGGGCACACAAAAGAATAAAGCTAGAGCTCAGCTATTGGATGTTTGCTATGTTTTGATCAGTTATATCTTCTCCCTATTAGCATAATGTTTCATCAGGCTCCAAGGAATACATACAATAACTTTATCCCATCAGCTTCCTGCAAGTACACTCTACCTGGAATATCTTTTTCTTTTCTTCCTAAAATGTCAACTTCCCAACGCTTTGTCCCAAAGTCATCATTTCATGACTGCTGGCTCTATTTCTTCACTTAGTGCCTGTCATGGTATCCATGGTAGCATGAAACCTGTGCCAATTTAGACAGTAACCATTAGGACTATCAGCTGATTTTAAAGTGTCCACAGCTTAGGCTGAAGTGATGACTTAACAGTTAAGAGCATTTATTGCTCTTCTGGAAGATACAAGCTTGGTTCCTAGCACTCAGGTCTGATAACTTACAACTGCCTGTTAAATCCAGTTTCAGAAGTTCCAATGTCTTCTTGTGGTCTCTGACGGCAATTGCACACGTGTGGCACACATGGACACAGACATACATACAAATAAATAAACAAAATGGAAATAAAAGAGAAGAGAAGAGAAATGAAATGAAAGTACGCACTGCTGGTCAGGAACATCCTGGAAAGAAGCTTTTCAGTATATTCTGCCTATCTGGTCTTTCCATGTGACACCTGAATCATGGCTGTGCTGATCTGTCGCATTCTTTTGGTACAAGAATGTCCTATACTACAGCAATTATTACTTGTGTTCTTCACCTTGGGTATCAAGATGACAGAAGACATCATTGAACACAGGAATCAACATAAACCTATGAACTCCCAACAGTTTACTAATCAGAAACCAAAGCATAGTCAATGCAATTTAGCAAACAAATTATAAATGGAAAACACACATCTACATCAGATATGTGCTTACCTTAAGAGTAAGGTTACCCACTAACAGAGACCCTCATCCAGGGAGCAAGGAACTCCAAATGAGGTAGACTAGGGACCATAGACAAAGCATGGATGGCAGAGCATGGAGGAGTTTGTCTTGGTCTAGATCCCGATGTAGTGTACAAACTACCTAACTGTAGGGTCTGTTGGACAAAGATTGAGAGGAGTTTAATATACAAGATGGTCAATTTTAAGTTTTGAAACAACCAAGGTACTTTAATTCTTGGCCAGCCTGTGACTGATGTTAAAAGACCTCACCTTGAATGTTCATTCCATCCCAGAATAAGTGAAGAAGTTCCATAGAGACAAGACAGGTTTTCTCTCATGTGTGGTTGCTTCTCTCAGCACCAGTATATCCTTAGAATTCATTCACCTGAAAACCATCCCCTTATTTTAAAACACCATGAGAAGGTTATACCTATCTTAAAAGAAAATAAAAGGCTAGGGCTGTTTGGGATGAGTTTCCATTGGGAAATTAGGTGTCATTATGTAACTGAGACTGGCTTTGAACTTATCATCTTCTTTCTTCTCCCTGTCAATGTTGTAATAGCTCATAAATATCTGTCTCTGGTTAGATTTCTAAGATGCTTTTTCTTCAAAGAAACATCTATGTAAAAATCCAGAAATTTAATATAGAGACTTTCCCTTAAATAGGGAGGGAGGAGCCAAGTCTTCCTTCCCCCAAAAAAGGTAGATTCACAACACAGACGAAGGAATCGTTATGCAGCTCATCTGGCCAATGACTTTACATCCCCTTCCTTCAGTTTGAATTTTCTACTACACATTCTTCTGCCTCGGGATGCTTTAAACAGTAACATGTCTCATTAAAGGGATGAGAGGCTTTTGCCAATACAGCATTTTCATCTCTCCCCACTATGAGCAGGCCATGTACATCACTATTGTGTCAAAGTCTTCCAAAGCAATAAATTAATTGAATTACTGCTTTGTGGTGAGTCGGGACAGCAGAAGCCTCAAGACCACAGCTGCTCCTGTCAAAGTCATTGCTTAAGTTCCCTGGGCATAGAAAGGAATTCCCTATAAACCCAACAAACGTCCCATCTCTGCGTGATATATCTATTTTTATTGTACCCACAGGGAGACGATGATGTACCTCTTTTTACCCTAAAGCAGAGACATTAGTGAGCAACATGAAGTCCTGGCTCCCAAAATGGGATGATTTCTTACCCGAATAGCTGTCAGAATATATGCCAAGCTCAGGCATGAGTAGAAGGAAATGAGAAAAAAGTGGCATAGACATAGTCTAGAAGATTCCCTTAGAAGTCATGATGTCTTTGCTTTGTACGCAGTAATCTCCCCCCCACACACACACACACCCTGCAACTCTGACTTTTGGTTTAGCACATTGAAAAAGTCTCTACAATTTCCTTTTTCCTTAAATTCACTTAAAGGCTACTCTGAATCCTTCACCTACTTTATAACTAAGCTCTCTTCAGTAATTTCAGCAAGATTGTGATACTTCAAGAAAATCTTAACAAAACATTCCAACATGGGATGATAAACACTTGGACAACAAGAGAAGTTTAGATGTGACAAGGCTATGTCTGACTGACCTCCTTGTGGGAGTTCTCGGGGAGCAAAAGAAACCACCGATATAATCAATCTTAACAGGATAGCAGTGGCTTTGATTCTGCCTCATACAACACCCACATCAATTAAGTGGAAAAAAAAACAAAGCCTGAATGACCCAACTATGAGGGGTGGGGTGGGGGGACCAGCTGGAAAGGCAGACCCAAAGAGAGGTTATCAATGAATCAGTGTCAGCCTGGGGACACTCAACAAATGGTGCCATGATTGCTCCAGCATTGGCTCTGTGGCCAGGAGTTTAACACATTTCTAGGTAACCTAAGGGATTCAGTTGAGAAAATGTCCTCCTTAAACTCTGAAGATGAAAAAGGGCAGCCAGATTTGGACAGTACAGTCCAATGCAATGGAATGAGTCACCACAGCAATAGTCTACAACCGGAATAAGATTTTAATGGAGAAGAGGGCAGAGTAATGGGGAGCAAATTCTAGCAAAGGCAGGGACAAGTCAGATGCATGGAAGGCAGGCAGCAGAGACCATGCAGAGTCTCCACCAGACACTCTGTTTCTTTCATTGCTAAGGAAGCCCTTCCTTTGGCTTATCCTCCCACCAACATTACTTTGAAGGATATATATTAGTTTCACTGAGAATTGGAAAGACAAGGCAATACACTGTGATGGACATGGCAGGAGGCTTTTCAATGATAGTTTTAAGAATTTTCTTTTTAATTTTTATTCATGTGTACATGTGTATGCCACATATACAGATGTGCTCTCAGAGACCAGATGAGCATGTTGGGTCCTCTGGAGTTGTTAGAATCACAGGCAGGTGAGAACTGCTTTATTCTTTACAGGCAGGGTCCCTCCCTGAATAGAGAATTTAGATTTTCCTGCTAGGCTGGCAGCTAGCCAGCCCCCAACAATGCATATGTCTCTTGCATCGCACTGCCAAGTTTACAGGTGAATGAGACCATACCTAGCTTGGGATCTGCACCCGGGTCCTCATGCTTGGGCAAGCTCCCTTAACCACTGAGCGGTCTCTCCAGCTCTAGCCCCTTATTTTGCTTATGTCATTTAATATTATCAACACAAACTTTACATAAATGTCAGGAATGGAAAATGAATTTCTTTGGTTTCTTTTCCCGTTAATCCTTCTTATAACCCTTTCAATAGGTAGGTATTCTCCAGAATCATTCTTGTCAAAAGAAGTACTATAAAGAAATTTATCAGGCTTAGGGGGTGGCACGGTCTTGATTGCCTGCAGAAGGCTGGGGCAAGAGGACTAGGGGTTCAAGGTCAGCAACTACATAGCAAGACAATGTCTTCAAAAAAATGAAAAAGAAGAGGAAAGGAAAAGAAAAGAAGGAAGGACTGGAGAGATGGCTCAGTGGTTAAGTGCACTGACTGCTCTTTCTGAGGACCCAGGTTCAATACCCAGGACCCACATGGCTGTTAACAAACATCTGTGACTCTAGTTCCAGAAAATCTGATTGCCTTTTCCAGGTTCCACAGGCACTGACTCATGAACCTGGTACACAGACGCATGCAGGCTAAACACAAATACATTTAAAATAAAAATAAGCAAACTTTAAAAAATAATTAAGAAAAACAAGAGTAAAGCTTAGGAGAAAGGAAGGCTCAAATGAACACAATATAAAAATCAGATTTTCCATAAAAATCTTGGCGCTGTCACTTAGAGCTTCACCCATGCATGAAACACCAATGATCTTCCTCAGATGAGAAGGCTGAAGTGATTTCCAACATGAGAACTCGTTGAAATGCCATAAATTGAAGAGTTCTAAGTTGTTTTTACAAGTGTTAATAAATTTCTGTTTCAGGCCTAATCCTCCCCCGCCCCATCTCCCCAAACTTTATATTGAACATGCTTCTTCATGATGGGAATTCATATTTTGATCCAAACATTATCTGGAAGTATGTAATAGTTATGCAGTTTTGGACTTTTATGTCTTTAATTATTAAATAATCCTGGGCGCCAATAAACACATCCTGCTGTAGATTATAAAGATATGAGAATGAGGAGGTACATTTCAATGCAATGGGAAACAAAAGTGGATTCTTCTAATATGCTTCATAGAATTTTCATGACTAGAGATGATATTCAATTATAAGTGGCCAAGACAAATAATGAATACACAAGTAGGGAAAATAGCTGAAGCACGGGTTTTCCATCATATAAATTTATTTATACATCCATGCATACATTTCCACTAGAAAATTTCCACACAAATAAATATCTGTGTTTGTGTCTATGTGCTGTTGAAATTGAGAGGCCTGGGAAGGGAGCCATTAATTACGAAGACATCTTGCTTATTCATGATGTCAAATCAAATCATTCAAACACAAGGATGTTATTTATTTGAGTTCTGCAGAGTAATTGTGCTAAATCATCAGAGCTGACCAGTAGAAACACTTAGACTCTCATGATAATATACAATCATCCTTTCTCGTGGATATATGAAATAGAAACTAAAACCAACTGAAGTCTAAATGCATTGTCTGTTTCAGATTTTGAGACAAAGTCAGAGACATAGTGATTCAAAATAGGTACTGGATGAAGGGGCTAGCAGACAGGGTCTGTAATTTCTATCCTTACTTGATCATCTAGGGCTCAAGTTCACATGAATGGAATTGAAATCCTTCCTTCCTCTTGTGGTCTAGAAAAATTACCTTCCCCGGACTGGAGAGATAGCTCAGTGGTTAAAAGAATGGACTATTCTTCCAGTGGACCTGAGTTCGATTCCAGCATCCACATGGCAGGTAGCAACTGTCTGTAATTCCAAGATCTGACACCCTTACACAGTTATACATGCAGGCAAAACACCAATTCACCTAAAATAAAAATAAATATTAAAAAAAAGAAAAGAAAAAATTACCTTCCCCATCCTCAAGAAATCCCAGAAGACATATCAGAAAGTTCAAAAGTTTTATGGAACAAGAATTTGAGAGAAAAAAAAATTCCCACAAAAGTAGAGAGTAGAACTAATGAGATAGATATTAATTTGGGGGCAACAGGACAGGGTTGCTCTCCTGTACTGCAGCAATGATGCTCTGTCAACCAGGTAAGAAATGGTGGTCTGTATCATGGCAGCTACTCTCCAACTATTCTAGAAAAGAAAATGCTTCATTCAGTCCACAGAATTGTGGTAGAGTCTGAGAGAAGAATGAGAAGCCACATCACACAGAATTCAGTCAAATAACGAGGGATGTTTGGCCTAGAGAAAAAATCCATGTGTGTATTCAAATATATATAAGACTACAGTGAGGAGATAAGAATACATCTGGTATGGACCCCAGGAGTGCTCAACTTACATCTCATCACTAAGTAGACTTTCAAAATTCACTCTGCTTCCCAGATCCTAAACAATTTCTGAGAATTTATGATTTCAACTGATGGGGTCCTTTGCTCTCAAGCCAGGTGCAGATTAAGTCTCTGCCGGCATATGGGAAAACTTTTCACTTTCAAAGGTCTCCTTTGGGGGAACAGCTCAGTGAGTGAAATGCTTGCCTTGCAAGTATTGACATCCTAAGCTTGGTCCCCAGAACCCACACTAAAAAGCTGGCTGTGGTAGTGTGCACTTGTAATCTCAGCACAGGGATGCAGAGAAAAATGACTCCCTGCTGGCTCAATGGTCAGCCAGCCTTACCTGCTTTCTGCAGACCAGGGAGAGACAAATGGAGGCCACCTGGGTAATGACATTTGAGGTTGTCCTCTGGCCTCTACACACACACACACACACACACACACACACACACACACACACACACACACACGATCTCTATGGAAACCTTAATTATGCATGTTACCTATATATTTAAAATGCCCATTCTGTGCTGAGATAGAGGGAATTTGTGGCCTATTCTACCAGGAAAGTGAGAATACACTGATAGGTGGTGTTTAAATTTTCAGGAAGAGGTAGAAGTTTAAAAAGTGTTTAGAAGTAGAAGACTTTTTAATGTTTAAAAAGAAAGGGGGGAAAAGATCCCTGAGAGTAGGTTTTATTAGCTCTAAAAAGCCAATGACAGAAGAGTGGGAAGGAGGAAGTCAAGAAGGATAAACTCTGTGGAAACCATATTTGCTATACAAATATAACTCATGTTCACATAGACTCACATTCACACTATGAAAACACTGATTAATAAAAAATAAGATCCTGAAAGACCTTGAGAAATATTGTCTTTGCAATGTAATTATTAAGAAAGTGCCTTAGTTAATTCCAGATGCTATATTAAAAAATACCATAGACTGGGTAACTTATAAATAATAAAAATATATTTCTCATGGCCCAGGACACTAGTGGTCCAGTGGAAAAGTGTCCATAGAAGTGAGGTTGAATGTACCCATTTCCTAGTTCCCAGGTGGCTCTCATATGCATGTTCATAGTAGAATTGGTAAGAATTATCTCAGAGCCTTTTATAAGGACATTAATTCCATTTTCTATGGCTCTGTTGCTTGATAAATAGGCTCCCAAGGCTCCAACTCCTTAGGCATTTGATGGGGGTTAACATTTTGTCATATAAATTTGGAGAGGAACCATAGCATTTAAAAAGATAGGACTGGAGAACATCATCAGATGTAAAAATAAAATTAACATAAAAGAAAATGCTGCCTTACATGAAAAGAGGAGCCCTGCATAAATGATTTGGACAATAAAAATATTTAAGAATACAGGTGAGAAACTAATAAAGTAGAATACATCTTTTCTCTATCTTGGATTGAGCTGTGTATAAATTGGTGAGCTAAGGAACCAACTTAAGTTAAATCTCTGTCTTCAAAACAGTGCTGCTTACCTCAATGGCTTCCAGATTTTCAAAAAGAAAATTTGGAAGACCAGTATTCATAGACTCTGAAAGATTTATGTGTAGAATGGTTGTATAAATACTAATTCATAGAAATACATAATTATATATGTTTGTATATGTAAAATTACATCAATAGATGTAGGGAACATTGCTATGTAGATATCCATATGTACTATAAATATATTTATATGTGCATATGTGTATGTGCCAGATATGTAAATCCCTATATAACATATACATACATTTTAAAACATGCACATATGCCATTCTGATCATGAAGCATAAATTTATTTCAAAGCATTACTAAACTCAAAGTTGATTTTTGTAATGCTGTACTTACATAAGAATCATAAAATACTCATGACATCATATTAGACTGTTTGAAGTGCTCTTTTTCTAGAAAAAAAAAAGGCTGTTGGTGCTTAAAAACTATATTCTACTGTTTGCTGTCCTTCAATATTTGGCATTTCTAAGCCCTTTCAAAATATATTAGAAACAATATTCTTGGTACATAGAAAGTTCTTAGTAAATATTAGTTATATTTACATATTACTGCTTTATGATATGATCTTGGTTAGTTTTTGGTCAGCTTGGCCCATGCTAGAATTATTTGGGAAGTGGAACCCCAACTGAGAAAATGCCTCTATTAGATTGCTATTAGGTAAGAATGTAGGAGGTATTCTTGGGTAATGATTGAGGTGGAAGGCCCCCCCGCCACACAGACTGAGGGAATGTTACTCCTAGACAGGTGGTACCTGGTGCTATAAGAAAGCAAGCTGAGAAAGTCACAAGGAGCAAGCCAATAAGTAGCGTTTCAGTATGGTCTCTGCTTCGGTTCCTACCTCTAGGTTCTGGCCCTGCCTTGACTTCCCCCTTTGGCATTCTTCAGTGATGGATTGTGATCAGGACATGGAAACCCAGAGGGAGGCCCATCTTCTCTCCTCCCCGAGTTGCCTTGAATTTTAGTGTTTTACCACAGCAATAGAAAGCTAGTGAAGACAGACACTTTTCATTTTCTTGATTCCCAAGGCAATAAAAAAAAAAAAATAGAACACAAAAGGGAACCATGCTGCTGCTTGGTGAGACAGACTCTTGCTCAACACTGCCTTATAGTGATTTTAAAGAAATACATGCCAGTAGGAAGAATATCACAAACAGACAACTCTGCTACTTCATGAAGGCTGGTTTTGGAGGTCCCTTTGGTCTTATGCTAAATGTGCATAATAAACCATGGTGGGAAATAAAAGAAGCTTGTGTAATTGGTTGAATATCCTAATTGTCCTGTCACATGCCAAGCAAGTGACACCTACTTACTTACTCTGACCTTATAATTAAGGCTCATTTTAAGTTGAGGTCACCCACAAAAGAAAGGAGCAGTTAGATTCTGCCCCCCACAGCCACTGTAACATGTCTTCTTATATATTTCATTTTATCTCATTTTGATTCTTGAGATAGCTATATTTCTACATATAAACAGATATGTATGTGTTTCAAAGAAATCTTATAAATTTTCAGATAATTTTGGAAACTCAGTTTCTCCTGTCATTAAGTCAATGTCACAGTCTTCTGGGAGAATTAGATAAGAGCCTTGGCTCACCCTCATAAAGCATGTGCATGCTCCCATCACCACAGGCCTCTTAGGCACCTAGCTGAGAAATATATCATAGATAATCAATATATTCTCTTGTAAATGTTATACAAAATGCCTTTCTCCAAATGTTTAATTTTCTTTCATTCCCCTGCCTATCTAGTATTACATGCAAAGAATAATTTTAGAAAAGTAAGTCCATTTGAAACTAACGCATGTAACTAAATCACATGGTTCATTGAAAGGTCAGAGTCCAACTTATTTTAAGTTGAATGAACGTATTTGGAAAGCAGATAACTTTGAGAAAATAGATATATAATCTGTTTTAATGTAAGTTTCAGTATAGAAAGTACACTTCCCAGCATGCTCATTACCTGGATCTCTCTCTCTCTCTCTCTCTCTCTATATATATATATATATATATGTATATATATATATATACATATATATACATATATATAGACACACACATACATATTAGGATTAATAACATCTTTGAAGGGAAAAAAACCTCTTTACAGCAAATGAAACCATTACAAAAAACCACAACAAAGACAATGCAGAAATCAATGGATCATGAGGACCACAGTCCCAGGGGATTGTCTACAGCACAGCTTTTGCATCTATTGCTCAGAAAACATCATAGAAGATGGGGAGGAGAGATTGTAAGAGCCAGAACACCAGGAAGTCTGATGTAAGACAATGTCTCCTAGAAATGGCTATAGATACAAGACCTGAGCAATGATAATATCAATAGACGTCTAGTTTAGAAAGAAAATAATCTCATGGGGTCTCACCTCTAGACAAAGAACTGCAGGCAACTCAATTCCAGAAAGGAAGAATTAATCTCTCCCAGAAATGGACACCACACTTAGGTATCCAATACAAAATGGTCTGCCCTGAAACCATATACACACAAATAAACTAGACTCAGCCTCTTGTATTTATATATTTGTCCATACATATTTTAATCACAGAGCAAGGCTATGAAATTGAGAGGGATCTTTGAAGGAGGGGACATGGAAGGGATGAGCAGAGAAAAGGGAAAGGAGGTATAATTATACTTAATGTAAATGTATTTAAAATTAATAAATACATTATTTTAAAATCTGTATAATAATTATAACCCGCAAAGCAGATAATTGCTTTCTATTCTGAATGTCATTATTTTTTCTTCTGTGTTTGTGTGTGTGCGCATGTGTGTGTCTTAGCATGTTCACATGCTTGTGGGTGTCTTGAGAGGACAAAGAGAACATCAGGTCCCTTAGAGCTGGAGTTACAGGCAGGTTTGTGATCAGCCTTATTTAGGTGCTGGGGACCAAACCTGGGACTTCTGGAAGAGCAGCATGCACCCTTACCATCTTTCCAGCCCCAGCCATTGTATCTCAATGGGTAAGCTTAAAAATGTATTGTCAACCCATTGCTTCCACATATAATCTGCTAATTATAATTATGATTTGGGTGACTTTCTGCTGCTTGATTAGAGCTTTTGAAAGAATGAAAAGTCTGCCCCTATTCCAGCCAATAACAAAGGTATAGTAGTGTATAATACAGCATAATCCTTAACGCAAAGAAGGTCTCACATGCACAGGTTGCTTTTGGAAAATGTATTAGTATTGAACAATTTCTATTTGGTATTATAATAAAAGCCTGGATCCAGATATTGGAGAAAGCTGAAATATCAGGTAGACATAGAAAGAAACCACAGCCGCTTCTCACCCAACCAACTTTTCAGGCCTGTCTCCACAAATCCTCAGAGTGCAAGTCTCTCTATCCTTAGGTGCAAAGGGAAGTGCCAGGTGAACCTGAACTCCCCGCTTCTCTGTCTCCACCCAGCTATCTCACTTCCAGGTTCAACTTTCCTAGACTAGGATTAAAGGTAGGTCCCACCAATGCCTGGCTCTGTTAGACCTTGAACTCACAGAGAACCAGTGGGATCTCTGCCCCCAAGTGATGGGATTAATGGTGTAAGTTACCACTCCCTGACCTTCTTGACTTGGCCCTGTGAGTGGCTCTGTCATCTGATATTCCCGACTATTTTTATTACATATACAACATATCACCACATATTATGGCAATGCTAATATTTAAAATAATGTCTGAAAATTAGGAATCAAAAGACATAAGTTTGGGGGCTGGAAAGATTGCTCACTAGTTAAGAGCACTGGCTGATCTTCCAGAAGATCTGGGTTTAATTCCCAGCACCTATATGGCAAATCATAACTGTTTGTAACGCTAGCTCCAGGGAATCCAACACTCTCACACAGACATACATGCAGGCAAAACATCAATGCACATAAATAAATAAATCTTTTTTTAAAAAAAAGACATATGTTTGAATTCAGACTGAACCTCTATGTGAGACTATATAGTAGCAAAACCATTTCATCTCAAGATAAGATATTGTTGGAGAGCCAACAACAGGTTTCTGAAGATGTATCTGTTCAAAGATTAATCATGGCAAGTAATATTTCTCTCATAACAATAAAGATAAATTATAGATGCATTTATAATGAAAATACTTAGCAAAGTATTTTTAAAAGTGCCTGTCACACTTCAGGGTAAAGTCACTTCATGTCAGTGGTCAATTTTCCTATTAGAAAAATAAGGCATTGTTTGGGCTCTGTGCCACCCAATGCTATAAAATTTCCATGGGAAACAAAAGTCCCCAGGTTCAACGTTTATGAAAATATATAAAATCTCTATGCATACAATTGAATGAATATCTGTTATTCTTTTTAACATCAGAAGATAGTGACCTTCCAATCTCTGCTCATCTGGAATATTATTTATCCCCACCTTTTTCGGATCCATTTTCAATCAGGACCAGATGGCTGAAGACCACCCATTTTCACATATAGAACCATGTGCATATCTAGTTTTTACATCTTTAACCCAAACATCTCAATTCAGCTTTCAAGGACTTGCAGGAAGTATGAGAATACACATATGACATAAAGAACATGTAATAACATTTATCTGTGAATTAGGATATGCATTAATAAAAAGAGATCCTTTCATATTTCAATGTAAACAGGTAGTGTTCATTATGAGACATCAATACAAGATGCTTCACAAAGTAATGGTAGCATACTAGGATTAGTGTACATTGCAACTTAATCTCTTTGACTTTATTTTAATGACTTGACTCCTGGAGTGTTTATGCCTTCATCTCAAGATCTCTCAAGATGGAGATCTCAGTCTGCACAAGCACCAAGACCTTTCCCAGCTCTATGCTTGTCAATGTAGTCAAGACAAATCATGAGATCATTCTCAAATGCAGAGATACCTAGAGCCTGAGGTGCAGCTCAGTGAGAGACCTTGCTTAGCATGTGCAAGAGTCTGGGTTCAACCCCGTCTTAGGGGTTTTATTGCTGTGAAGAGACAGCATGATCATATACTCTTATAAAAAAAATTTAAGTGGGGTGGCTTGATCATACTTTCAGAGATTCAGCCCATTATCATTATGGTGACTTGGGACTTGATATGCAGGTTGTAGGAAGTCAACTGAGACACTGGGCAGTATCCTGAGCATAGGAAACTTTCAAAGCCTGCCCCCATAGTGACACATGTTCTCAAACAAGGCCATATCCATTCCAACTAAGCACACTTCCACCACTCTCTGTGAGATTATGGGGCCAATTGCATTCAAATGACCAACCCTCAGCACTAAAGGGGAAAAAAGCAAGCAAGCAAATATAGAGAAACCACTTCTGTCCCTTTTAGTCAAGAATTTTTATAGTATGACTATTATACAATATCCCAGAGGATATAGTGTCTGTTGGCAATGGAACTGAGATTTAGTGACCTCCACATCACGGAGCTAATCCAGAGATCACTGAGGCCTGACCTTTCCATGGGAGAGTGGGTAATATATCTTCTCCTTTGTCTAGTTCTTTTTTCCCTGTTCTCACTTAAAGGACATGTAGAAGAATTCAATCCATAGTGAGAAGCACCATTTGCCCCAGAACTCACTAGTCCACAGCAGGCCAGGGTTCATGTAGGTTGCCATTGGTAGGGTTCTACATAAGTCAGGCACCATTTCCCAACTGCAGTATATTGTTAGCATTACTAGTTAATTTTCATGAGTAATTATTGTAGCTCTTGAGGGAAATGAACTCCACAGTACTGTGGAAGATAAAATGACTTCTGGAAGGTCAAAGTTTGCAGAAGGCTAATAGTTTATAAGTGCTAGAAAAATGCCAGAATCCCATTTATCCAGTTGTTTTGATAACAACCTTCCAACTAAGAAATGAAGATATTAGAATTCTTATAAATTAAATCTGTAACAATGCCTGTAGCACATGTCTATGATACCAGCTACTTAAAAAAAAAAAATTAGTACAAAAAGATGGGCAAGCACTGCCTGGGTTATAGAGTGAGTTCTAGGTCATGCTGGGTGGCTCAATCAAACACTATTTCAGAACAAAAAATAGAACAAGGCAGTGGTGTATCTTACTGGTAGAGCACCTGCTTGGCATGGGCAGGTGGCTGGGTTCAATCTTCAAGTGTCTCAGATTAATTCATTTGATTTATACTGACAAACAAGAGCAGTAAGCATGTTGTTCAGTTATTTGGGACTAAACAAAATGGCTGATTTATTTCAGGCATTATGGCAGACAATAAAAATAAAGTGCCCAAAAGGGTAGATACTGTCCTCATGTGCAATGATACTTAAAACACGCTAATTGATTTTCCATTTTGAGGTGATATCATTGTAATAGATTTTAATTTGCTTTTCAATATTTGTTTATTTTCTAAATGTAGTATAAGAGTAATAGCCTGCACAGCCAGGGAAAATATTTAAGAAACCTTTAGTCTTTCATAGTTGTGTCCAGGGTTAAACTCATTCTATGGTCTCCAACTTGGCTGCAGTTGAAAGAAGCTAGGCATGATTTTTAATGTAATTTGTCAAGGAAAGCATCTCATGGCACCCGACAACACATGACAAGAAGAATGTATTTTAAAATGACTTTTGTTGAGACTTCCAAGGTTACTGAGCCAGCTCAGCAGGTAAAGCACCTGCCTTCAAGGCTGATGAACAAAGAGTGATCCACAGGATCCACACCATGGACAGAGAGAGCTTGTGTACTTGTACCTACGCACACAGTATATATAATTTGTTTTTAAAGGGTATTCAGAAGTGAATACTTGAGGAGAAAAATGTTCACATTTATGCTATGAATCTAACACATCTAAATAAGCTGAATAGCTTATTAATTCCTCAACACCATGATCCACCCACAATCCTCATTTTCTGTTCTGATGTTCTCAGTTTGTTTTTCACATTTTATTCTCTCTCATCTCTGTCTCTGTCCTGTGCGTGCGTGTGTGTATGTGTGTGTGTGTGTGTGTGTGTGTGTGTGTGTGTGTGTGTGTGTGTGTGTGTTGGAGAGTTGGTTCTTTCATTCTACCCCTGGGTCTTGGAGATCAAACACAGGAATCAGACTGTCAGGCACATTTTGATGGCTATTTGAGGAGGCTAAATTTATAGAGCTAACAAAGGCTATATTTTTATCAGAATATGTAATTATTTATCCAGTCCATGCTTTGTGTTCCATGACTCCATGTTCTGTTCTTTTCATTCTTAACAGTGAACTGCAAAGAATTTTTATGTTCTATGCATTTCTTTGCGATTGTGAGCCCCATAAGTCAAGCCCTTTGGTAACTGTATGCTTTGTAGTTTTTTAGGTTTTTTTTTCCTCCAAGATAAATACAAGGGAATGCTTTCCAAAAGTCAAGTGCTTTGTGGATAATAATAAGAACTGCAATCTCTACATCACCTCATGCTTCAGAAGTGACAAATTCAAGTCTCCCAGATGCTTCTCTTCTCTGTTAATTTAGTATTCCTTATTAATGCATTTTTTTTTTTACTATTTCATTTATAGCTTTTGGCATTGACTTTTTGTACCAAAAACTGCACTCAGACAACACATAAGCAGATCTGAGCTCTACAACATCTCTTGAATGGGTAAGGCCTCTTATACTATGATTTTTTTCTTCAATAAAAATGATGAACATCTTTTTATAACTATGTAAGTATTGATAGTCACTAAGCCAAAAAAAAGTGTACTTGACTCACATTTTCTTTTTATCAATCCAACTTTTTAAATTTTTCTTTTAATTTGACTTTATTTTATGTACATTGATGTTTTGCCATGAATAATAGGTCCCCTGGAGCTAGAGTTACAGACAATTGTAAGATGCCATGTGGGTAGTGGGAATTAAACCCAGGTATTTTAAAAGAGCAGCCAGTGCTCTTAACCACTGGGCTATCTCTCTAGCCCAATATGACTTATTCTTTTAGGAATTAACTGTGTCCTTTAAAAAGAAAATCCCATAAAAGTTTTTCTATGTATTAATCACTGCTTTTTCCCAAATCTTGAAACTCATTTTTAAAATTCATAGTGGTTTTTAATCACATGGTCAAATACATGCAGTGTTGTGTAAGCTGTTTGGTTTGCCTCCTCCTGCCCCTGAATCTTTTCTTCCTAAGATTGCTTGATGCTCTTTCCCTTCCAGTGACTGTTACCAGACTTTGATGTAGAGCAGCTACCATGTCACTTTTCCTCTCTTCGTGGTCATTCAATTATATTTAAAGTTCCTATGCTGGAATATTGCCTTGGCTGTTGTCTTTCTCCATTCCAAGACGGTAAGTATATTGTATCGTATGTACTATACAATATATTTTATGACTTTAAGTATATTGTATGAGAACATTTAAGGATTGAATCCCCTAATATGTCTTTACTTCAGCCACTTCATTTTCTATTTTGGTTGGGTACAGATGTCACACTGACTCCTACCTTGAGTTCTAAGGTCCTGTCCCACTTCTCTGCCTCCTAAAGCTTCTCCTGACCATCACTGTGATTCTTTTAATCTTGTCGTTGCTCTGCTTACTCTTCTGTGGAACTCAGTGATTCTTCCTTTGCCGCCAGGGCTCTAAAAGCCCGCAGTGATGTCGGTTGTTCCTGGTCTCTGCCCTTCCTTACACTGGGATCTCAGCAGACCCTCGAATCTACAGACCTATGACTTTGAATTGTAGGGAAAGGAGTCTCTACTTTTAAGTGTATTTGGTCATTGTATTTATTCTCTCTAAAGCTATCAGTATTGGGGTCAATAAGATGGTGGAAGGCAGTGGGTGGAAGTGTTTGCTGTTCAAGCCTGGCTGCCCGAGTCCAGTCTCTGGAACTCATAGGAAAAGGTTCTTACAATGACAGGAAGCATCTGCAGTCCCAACACTGCTACAGCAGGATGGGAGGCAGAGACAAGAAATTCACCCAGATGTTCACAAAGCAGCTAGCCTGGGCTACTAAGCATAGCAGAAACAGGAGACTCCGACAAGGTAGAAAGCTAGGAGCAACTCCTAAAAGTTGACCTCCAGGAGTATGCCAACATGCACACACTAATAATAACAATAATAAAATACTACTATTAATAATAATTTTTAAAGTAAAAGTAAAAAATAATTATCTTTCTGGGATTTGGAGCCTAGAAATGAATATTCTCATTTTGATTTCTCTCTGTTCTTCACTTTGAGTATTTTATTCTATTTTCTTTAAGATTTATACCTTTTATTTTTGAGAACAGGTTGACAATAAGAATGATAAAGAAGAAATAATGTCCTTCATTTCATATAGTTATGGTTCTTTTTCTATTGTCTCACACAATTATCTTCATCATGTGATAGATCAGCTACATAATTTGATGACATTATGAAGTCTGAATGTCTCCATTTAACTTTCTCCTAGCATAATTCTGTGATCATCTCTATAGAGTAAGCAGACTGTAGCTAAAGGAGAAAGTGGAGAATAGACTGTTCAAGGGCCTTCAAGATGGAATGCCACTGTGCACACAGGTGATGAACACTGGCCTGCTTTTGTCTAGCTTAGTGTATTCAAAAGATCTCTCATTACAGTACCTTTCATCTTTTCTGCCACTTGCTTTGATTTTCTTACTGAAGAGGAAGAGGAGGGAGAGAATAGTGTATTTTACAGTTGGGAGATTATACATGAAGTTAACATTTTATGTACTCATGACCAAGCTTCAAATCAACGAAGGTTATAATTATTTAAAATATAAGACAGGAGGCTAGAGAGATAACTGAGCACTTACTGCTCTTCCAGAGGCACCAGGTTCAATTCCCAGCACCCACATAGACCCCTGGAATTCCAGTTCAAAGAGCTTTTAGTTTCTAGTTATAATTTCTTTAATTTAAAAAGGAAATAGCCATTCTTCTTACACACACACATCCAGTCACTACTGTGAGTCAGAAAGATAATTTACATTTTATTATCATTAACTATATTTTTAAAGTAATAAGAAACATGTACAAATAAAAACTTTATTTTATTAAAGCCAATATAGCAAAAATACTGTTTCAATATATGATCAGCATAAAAATTATCTACAAAAAAATGAGGTTTATTTTGTGCTACGGTTTGAAAGTCAGTAACTAGTTTACATTGACAGTGTATTTTAATTTGTATTAACCACATTACATGGGCCACAGGTAGAAAATGTCTATAGTAGGGACTGTGGATAACTAATCTGAGATCTTTGCTGTTGGTTTGAAGTATTTTTTTTTTATTTGGTTTTATTTATTTATTTTGGAGAAAAAACTGCTAAGATGGAAGACTTCATAGGGAAATTCTCAGATTTTTTCGATGTTTTTGCTGACTGGGGATTTGAACAACATTGGGCTATTTGGTCACATTCTCCTTTTGGTGGCCCAGGATCTGCAGCAGGTCAGTGGTACAGCCTCTGCCCTGTCACTTTATAGACCGTTTCTCACATGAGGTCACCTGCTTGGCCCCTTAGGGATTTATCTTAACAGATAAGAGAAGAGAGATTCAGAGAAGTCACTTGTCATTCAAGTTGTGGTTGATGACAGCCCTAAAGCGAACATTGGAGTCCCCAGTCCCGGATAAGGCTTCCCAGGAACACTATACTGTTTTCTTAAGAGCAAACACATATGTTCCCACTTTAATTGCACCAGTGGTGGGGTAGGGGGTGGGAGTGTCTTTTCTCAAATGACGTTTGTAGCTGGGCTCCTCTTCTCTTAGTCCAACTTTAAGCAACCTTGACTTTAAGTCAACCAAGGAAGCCCACCAATTTTGAACTCTTAGAATATCTGTGCTCCTTTCTTAATCTTGGATTGGTTTATTTAGAATTACTATTTTTTTTAAAAAAACATCTTGATTGTATGATAGAATTCTTTCCTAACAATATGATTGAGGCTAACACTGAAAAGTATTTCACCTGTCATTCTTCTTCATTAGAATTAGATTGAGTTTAAAATACTAATAATTATATATTATATATATGAGTCTAGATGCAATATATACATGTGTACATGCTTATGTGTTTCGATTAAGATGGATTTTAAAACATGAAATTAATAGGTGACCATAAAAATTAGAAAAAATAATTACTTCCCAAAGAAGGAGAGGTATATTAAGCTGGGAAAAGTTCTGACTGATGGACTTGGGGACATGGGTATTTTTGATGAGCATAGGACTGCAGCTCTGCTTTATTAGCTAACACAAGTTAGTTGGTTTATTGGCTCATAGGACTTCTTTGTTTTAACTCCCAAGTAAGATGTAAAAGGATTGCTGTCTGGAATCAAGCAAATGTTGTAACATGCACCAGAGCTCAGAGACCAAGAGATAAAGAACAGGAATATATACCCAGGCTGGCTGGCAAATATCTTTGCTTCCACCCAAGATACACAATGATCAACCTTCTATATGCTAAAACATACAATCATCTAGTTTGGAATCTTTGCAAATCAGATTTACATCGGCCCATGCCCACAGGCCATTCATTCAGACAGTGACCGGTGCCAGTAAGGGTAATGTGTGACGAATATAGGCAAATTGCATTTTTTTCTTGTTCATTTATTTTGTTTAAATTGTGTTAAGTACCTAAATAATTAGTTTAAACATGTTCAAAGCCAAACTAAAGTAAAAAATATTGCAAAGGGAAAGAAAGAATGTGTTTTCCTTTATTCTTAAACCAGTGGGATACTGTGGGGAGTTGAGTGTGACTGACTACTCCAATTGCCATTGCAAGGATGAGGGACAATCATGGGCTCATTCCTTTGCCACCACAAATACTAACCAGTCACTGGAATGTCCCTTGTGGTGCATCTGTGGCTTTATATCATGTCACTTCTACTAGAATTATAACCATTAATTGCTTAAGAGTTCATTCAATTTAAAATTTTTTCCATCAAAAGCCTCTCTCAAATAAATGCTTGGAATAAAATGGGAAGTAGTGATGGGTTTTGAAAGCAAATCTTAACCGCCTCATACCCTACAGTATATACCGCCTATTTCAAAGGCAATTTGCACAGTAGATTGTCTTCTATTTATGAACGTAGAATTATTTCTTGATCCCATACTGTTTCATTCCTGTTGGTTTATAGTATTTCAAACAATTTTTCAAAAAGGCATTAAGAGAGAAAGACCTCACAGTCTTTGGCAGCTAATCCAGAAGGTTCCTTAGAGCAAACCTGCAGGGGATAGATTCCAGTAGAAAAATTATTTTCCACCGATTAATTTTCTTTCTGATGTTTCAACAATGAAGAGTCAACCCATGTTTCAAGTTACTATGAAGCACGAAGAGAGATAATGTTTTTAGATAAATTTCACTCTTCTGCTCCAAGTCTTTAAATATTAAATTTTCCCTTATTCTTGTAGAAAATAATAAATTATTATCCTCTGATAGAAGAAAAGAAATAATTGAGAAAAGCCAGTGCTTGTTCCCTTGGCAATTGATCTCCCAGTATTCAGAAGCTGTTTATATAAATGGGATATTTGCTTTTTAAGCTTTATTTACAGATTTTGCCAGATGAGCATGTACCCTGTGAACTATAATTATGGGTTTCCAGCTGTTCCCAGAAATCTTGGTATGCACAGTTTTGGAGCCTGAAGCATGCTTAAGAATCAGCCACTGGTTAGCCTAAAATAATATCAACTATTAATGACTGGTAAACCTACTGAGAACAAGCTGCTGATTCATGAAGACCATAGAATTATAGGGGTGAATGTGCTCTTAATAAGCCCTTCCATTTTTTTTTCTTCTCCACTGCAGGCTTGAATCTACTATACTTACATAAGCCTAAATAGAGGAGACATTCTGTGTTTAAAAGACCAGCCATTACAGTAATTGAGCAACTCCTCTAAGAGAATTCTATGGTGTTTCACCTCTTTGCTTTTTAGAATGTTTCTCCTTATTTGTAATCAAAAGCCCCCTGCTTGCAGTTGAAATGTGGGCCATGTCTGTAATTTCTCCACTTTTTGTAGAAGTGATGTATTTTCTGCTCTTGGTTTCTGTCGATTTTGAGCCAAGTCCTAAAGCAGAGAGACCATCTTAGGCTTAGAAGGGATACCAATGGCGTTCCCATTCACTGTCACCACAATCCTGCTCACATCTCTCCCACTGCACCTATGTAAGCATGGTCATTTTCCTGATAGTCTCCTGAGCATGGCTGCATGATTTTATTCCTGAAACATTACTACATGAACACTCACTGGATTCTAGATTAGGAAAAAGGGTGAGTAATAGAATAAAAATATCTAGAACAACTCCAAAGTGGGTTGTTCAAGTGACAGTCAGTAGGTGAATGGCTAGTACCAAGGACCAAGTCCAAAGTCCAGAGATGATATCAGGAGCACAAAGCTCAGAAGCATGGGGCTGAGTAGATTCTTAAGATATCTGGGGTTGAGCATGTGCCTATGTCAGAAGGATGGAATGTCTAAATGCTCTCTATTGCATCAGGTCAAAGTCAATGTTTAGAATGATGATATGAAAGCCTTTGCTACCTGTGAAAAAGGAGATGAGGCCTGCATTCAAGAGGGTTCTCCAGAAGACCAATTAAACCTCAGCAGGAGGGAATTTATTACACTGATGTACACGACTGAAGTGCACAGTCTCACAATAGCCATCTTCCTTAAGCTAGAGAACCATAGAAACCAGTAGCTATTCAATTGGAGAAGCCTCAGAAGAAGGATGACCAAGGATGCAACTCTAATCTGAGGCTAAAGGCCTGTCCCTAGAGTCAGTCACTGTTGTGAGCCTCTGTTCAAAGGCTCAAGAAGCTGGAGTCACAGGAAGTTGGAGTCAGACCCTCAGGGTTGAGGGCAGCAATGGTGGCAAAATCATACCCACTTGAAAAGAGTCCAGTGTTCCCATGTGAGCCTGCTCTGTGGATTGTCAAGTGTGGCTTTCAGCTTTCATCTGGCATTGGTTTTGTTTCATATGCCAATTAGACCTGTCACCCAGGACAGGTCTTCCCCACTCAGTTGGCTGACTCACATGTCCATCATCTTTAGAAAAGCCATAGCAGATAAATCCAAAGTGGGCTTTAATCAACTTTCTAACTTTTTTTTCAGTTGATAACCAAGATTATGAGCTACAAAATTATATATTTTTATGAAAATAGCCTTATGTAACCCTTTAAACCCAGTTTAAAAAAGGTTATTTACAGTAGAAAACAATATTAAATATCTATTTGAATCACAGAATCTGCAGCATCTCTGAGTCATAGTACACAGCTATTCATACATGCCTGAGAACAGTCATGTGCAAATCCATGCAGGTAGGTGTTTTATTTTGCTAGACAACCATAATAAAATACCACAGACTGGGTGGTTTACCATGTAGAAATTAAGTTTCTTGCAGCTCTGGAGGCCAGAAGACTGAGGTCCAGATGTCTGCCACAATCTTTTGAAGTTTCCTTCCTTGGCTTACAGAGGACCTTCTTCTGCCAATGTCTTCATGAGGGCTTTCTCTGTGCAGTTCAGCCCTGGGATCTTTGTCTAAATTGTCCCTACTTAAAGGACAGTGAACAAAATAGACCTTTTAACTCAGTTGCCTCTCGAAAGGACTTCTCTTTGCATATGAGTTGTATCCTGAGAAACAATTTAGAAACCAGTGTTTTCCAGAGTGAACTTCTAAGATTATATTCATTATAAACTGCCAAGAATTATTGTTTGAAAACAGATTTCTGGGGCTGGAGAGATGGCTCAGTGGTTAAGAACACTGGCTGCTCTTTCGGTCCTGAGTTCAATTCCCAGCAATCACAGGGTGGCTCACAACTATCTATAATGAGGTCAGTTCCCTCTTCTGGCCTGCAGGCATATGTGCAGGCAGACCACTGTGTACATAATAAATAGATAGATAGATAGATAGATAACTCTTTTTTTTTTAAAGTTAGAAAACAGATTTCTTACCAGTTAAATAAAACTATCTGAATACAAGGCCTGGAATCTCAATTTGAAATATTTATTTTATTTTATTTTATATGTGTGGGTGTTTTACCTGTACTAATGCCTATGTAGTACATGCATGCAGCATCCATGATGGCCAGAAGAAGGTGTTAGATCTTTTGAGTCAAGAGTTATATACAGTTGTGAGCTTCATATGGCTGCTGGAAATCTAATTCAGGTCCTCTGGAAGAGTAGCCAGCATTCTTAACCACACAACCATCTATCTCTCCAGACCCAAATCTCATTTTTTAAGAGACTGACATGTAAAATTTGTGATCTCCTAGTCTCCAGATAATCATGTTCAACTCCACAATGATTACCTGCTGCAGTAAAATTTACCTCCAAAACTCAGGGTGGCTTAAAATAACAAATACCTTCTATTCCACAATGACACTGGGTCAAGGGTCTGTGTGCAGTATGCTTGCATATCTTTGCTTCAGGGATCCTCATGACCTACCGAGACTAATATCTCTAAGGTCTGGCAAGGCAAAATAATGTTCCAGGTTCACTCATGTGGTTGTGGAGGACCCACCCTTTCCCAGTTAGGGGACCGGGGGCCTTTATTTCTTGCCAGCTGCAGTGAGAGACCTCCTTTCATTTTATGCCACATAGTCCTCTTTTCAAGGTAGCTCACAATATGACCAGCAAAGGCAAGAAAGAGCCTTTGTGTAACCTACTTTTCAAAGTGTCATCCCATCTACTGGTCACATTTATTACAGGCTGAGTATTCCTGTCAGAAATGCTAGGAACCAGAAGTATTTACAGTATTGGATTTTCATCAGATTTTGGAGTGTCTTTATAAATATCATATCTTGGAGAGAAGCCTGGATATAAACATAAAATCCCTTTATATCTATATCCAACTTATAAGCATAGGCTGAGAGGAACTTTATAGAATATTTTCAATGCTTCTGAATTTTGGCTGTGATATGTCATCAGAGGTCAGGTATGGAATTTTCCCACTTATGACATCATGTCAGTGCTTAAAAGTTCTTAGACTTTGGACCAGATGGGATTTCAGATTTTAATATTAGGAATTTTCAACATATAATTAGAAACAAGCTGGAGCCCAAACTCAAGGAGAAAGAAATGGAATGAATAAGAAAGAATGCCAGGAAATAGAGAGCCTTCTAAGAGAGTTTCCAGGGCCCCCTGCCCTCATGTGGAGAGTCAGCAAACACTAACTCAGACTTGAGGAACACAGAGCCAGTGTGGGAGGGAAAGATGAACCCAAGGAAGATGAGGTGAGCCTGAGACCAGGGCTGAAGCATACTCAGTGCCTGGAGGAAAGGCAAGCTTGTTACATCTCCATTGCATTCACCAGCATGGTTTGTGCAAATCTCTAAGGACTTGAAGATAGAATCCCATGCTCTGTACTGACAGGATGTAGAGGATTGCTTTTCAAACAAGCTTCAAATTCACCCAAATCAAGTATCACAAGGAACAAACTCAGTATGTTGTTGTTATTATTATTATTATTATTATGAAAGTCATGAAAAATAGATAAAAAGTGTATTCAGTTGTTGGACTCTTTACTTGGAGTCTGTAGTTGTCACAACAGAAGCCTGTTACTCATAAATGTGTCTTATTTCCTTTGCCCAATCTCAGGCTTTAATTTTCATGGAAACATAAGCCCGGGAAAGGCCACAAGAAAGAAAAAGGAATGGATAGGGGAAGGTAAGAAGGACAAAAGGAAGGAAAAGAAAATTAGACTCTTAGTTGCTTACTGAAAACTTGTTTCTCAACAGAAGATAATCTAAGCATCAGTGTGGACTTAAATAAATTCGTTTAGAAATTTCAGTTTGTATCATATAACTCGCATTCAAAGAGGGGAGCTGTGGTCCCTGGAAAAGGCTCTGACCTCAGAATCTCTAAGCCTAGGGTTTTGTTGCTCTTGGTCAGTGGCTCCCTTGATGAGTAAGCAATTAACTTTGCAAAGTCTGTCCTCCATCAGAAACAGTTTGAGAAAACAGAATGATGTTCACAGTGTGGTGAGAGGGACAGTCTACCAACATTCCTTAAAAAAATTGAAAATCCAAATTTGGATGCCTGTCCCAGACCTTCTGAGTCAGAGCACATTCTAGGAGTGGGATGTAAGAGTCATTATTTTAATAAATACCCCCCTTTTTTCTGAAGTATATAAGGTTTGGGAACTTCCAAAGCATATTATCTTGGATCTTTTCCAAGCTGAAAATTTGTTAGGATTCAGAAGTTCTATAGACTGCTTAAAAATGCAATTGCTAATATTTCCCAATAACTTCTTTCAAGGTTAATTGGGAATTACTCAAATGAAATAAAATCAATTATGGAATGTCTTATCTTCAGAAGGAGGATGCCTATGCACACTGATATACCCTTTTATTGTACAAGTGAAACTGGACCAAAGCAAGAGTAAGTATAATATAGCCAGAAGTGATGCCACACGCCTTTAATCCTGTACTTGGGAGGCAGAGGCAGGTAGATCTCTAAATTTGAGGCTAGCCCCGTCTACAGAGGAAGGTTTGGGACAGCCAGGGCAACATAGAAAAACTCTGTAACCTGTAACACCACACACATAGGTGTTCTCTCTCTCTCTCTCTCTCTCTCTCTCTCTCTCTCTCTCACACACACACACACACACACACACACACACACACACACACACACACACACACACACACACACACACACACACACACACACACACACACACACACACACGTGTGCACGCACATGCGTGCACAAGCATGAGGAGACCACAGAACAACCTCAGATGTCATTCTTTAAGTGATGCTCACTTTTCAGTTTCTTTACACAGGGTCTTTCACTGTCCTGGAACTCTCTAAAATAGGCTGGGTTGGCTATTCAGTGGGTAGCAGGGATGTGCCTATCTCTATTTCTCCAACATTGAGATTAGAAGGGAACATTGCATGCCCTGCCTTTTAATGTGAATTCTGAGGATTAAAGTCAGGTTCTTATGCTTGCAAAGCAAGCGTTTTATGGGTTATTTTCCCAGTGCCAGTGGTCTTTTTTTAAAGAAAGAAAAAAACACATCCACATAGAACAAAGATATGATCCTATCAAGACACACACATATGTGAGCTCAAATGGTGGAGCCCTTAAGCATAGTAATTCCATTTTGGCTGGGTGCCTACAAGGAAAGTTCCCTAAAGTTTTCATTCAAACTTTCATCTATAAAATTGATGGTACCATTAAAATGAAGGGACACAGGTATTAACTCCTCAGTAATTACTGACTATTAGGTCTTTCATGGCAGCTGAAAACATCCTCCCTCTTAAAAGATATAGTAGGTAGTAATGGCTAATGGCTTCCTATGCTTCTAACTTTTTATCAATGTGTAGCAATAATATTATTAGAAGGATAATAAACAGAAATCTATTTAGCAAAGATGATGAAATCCTGAGCCAAAATAAGTTTTCAAACTCCTCTCTGTAAGATGAAAAGGATATTAAACAGATGCTCAGGGCCAGTTGTCCTCATCTGAGAGCCCATAACCTTTGTCATGAGGCTCAATTTGTTAACCCCAGTGCCCTGTCGAATTCCCGCAAGAGTCAGGCAATACTACCCGCTTAAACTCCATTACAACTGAAAGCAAGTAAGTGATTCTTCACTTTCTCTGCTAAAATAATTGTATAGTTTTCCATGTGATCAGTTCTTATTTTCTCATTCTCCCCTCTACCCTCCCTATTAATTATTGCTGCCTTCCATCAGAACCCTGAGTTTAGACACCCTGAATTAGAAAATCACCAAATGATAATAATAATAATACAAAAACATAAGGTCTATTATACTGTGGCTCCAAAAAGTCTTGAGACATTTGTAGGAGAGAAATGTAGATAGTGATACCATCAGATCATTTTTAAACTTTCCATTATTTTTATTGATTGATCTATCTTTAATTTCCTATGTTTTGAAGTATGCCTGTCTCATTTGAGCTGTCTCCTGTCTCTTCAAGGTCACTGTTTAGAAATCTCTTGCCATGTGACTGACTGGGAGTCAACTGAGAAGATGGTTAGTTATAGCTCACACCAGCAGAGTGCTTGACTGAGGCCATATTATGCGCCCTGGACCAGTGGGTTCTCCTAACTGAGAGAAATCAGTGAGAGATCTCAGCTGAAGCCACATGAATACATAAAAACATGAAACTGGGCCCAGTCAATGTGAAGAATTATGGAGAATGAATAAATCAGTAGGTTATGACATGCTCTATTACTGCACTGCATGAAAGGAAAAAAACACCTACTTTACTACCAAAGCTGTTATCTCTATACTATTTCTAAAGGCAATATGCTAAACAAAGTCAAATGCATTTTGTTGACTTTTTTTTTCAACTTCCTGATGAAATTTCTCAATTAACACACACATACTATTTAGATCAGCTAAAATCTATGTTTCACTCATTGGTCTGTGTTGCTTTACTCTCTTTTGTATACTATCTTCAAAGTGCCACTGAAGGTACAATTTACTGCTCTACTGATAATCAAATTACTTAGAGCATATATCAGTGACCTCTACACCTAAGCCAATAACAGTACCACAAAATCCTCAGAAAAACAAAACAAACCAATAAAAACAACACCTTTCGGCTGAGCATGTATATGTGTACACTTTGATGTAAATGTGTGTGTGTGTGTGTGTGTGTGTGTGTGTGTGTGTTAACCTACGTCTACTGTAGTTAAACCTGTTCCTACTTGTTGTAATCTGTGATCTCAAAAGCTTAAACTAAAATTTATCTGGCTCAATCCCCAGAATGTCTAAACTTTTCCCAGCTCTAAGAAGAATGGCTTTTTACACCCTCTGTACACATCTGTCCCATACTCCCGCAGCCAGCTTCCCTCACTCGCCATTAATCCCTTAGATTTCTTCTTGCCAAAGATGTTCTGTTGTTTGATAGAACACTAATCTCCAAGAATCTCAAAGTATCGGCTTACCTGTGAACGCCCAGAAACTGTCTCCATCCTTAGCCTCATCCCTTTTATGTTTTCTTCAGCTTTGAACACATGCATCGCACTCTGTCTGAGAACGGGGCTTACATTCTGTTGTGGTTAGGAAGGTTATTGACCCGAAGGCACACTGCTGCTTTCTCTTTGCTCAAAGAAGCAAGATCAACATTCAGAATTCCTTAATGACAAATATCTATTGGTAGAAAAGGAGGACATCCGTGGGCAGGGAACTCAGGTATGGTGGGAAAAGAGTCCTTTGTTCAATTCACTTGAAAGCTTTTGCTAAACTAAAAAGGAGTAAGCAGGTAGAATATAACGGGGGGAGGTGTCCTCTTTTAATATTAATATCCAGTCATGGTCCTACACATTTGTGAAGAGAGAGTTACAAAGAGACAGTGCAAATTGACAGTCACAGGACTCCAATTCAGGTCAATTTATTACTAGGAAAGAGGGTGAGCTGTGAAATGAAAACCTCAGTCTCTGAGCAGATGAAGAATCTAACAGCTCAGAGTTCCTTCACAGGGAAGCTGCAGTGAATTTAATAGAACCCCATCAAGTGCAGCCAAGGGATCCATCCCGCCTGTAGTGCCAGCCTGATTTCCAATTCTAATGACGGCCAAAGTCCCCATACTTCATCCTAAGTGGCAATGGTACCAAGCCTTGTCTTTTGCCAGGATGATATCTTTTATGCTCCAACATAATATAGAACCTCTTGAGGCGATTCATGACATGGGGATTAAAGGTGACATGAGAGTGTCTATCCATCCCTATTAACAACAGTCGTATTTTCCCTTGGCTCTTCCCAAAGCTGCACTAAAGAGCTCTGTGGAAAGCCCTGGGAGATCCCCAAACCCAGTGGTAAGGTTGCATTTGGAATGTTTATGAATGCACCTCAGGAAATTCTGTTATCTGACAATAAATTTCAACAGTGTGTTGATGTTCGCCTGAGTGTGGGTGATCCACAAGCCACATAATTTGAAAATTTGGGGGAGATTTGAAGCAAAATGAGATAAATTAAAAATGTTAGAGACCCCACAGGTTAGCAGACTGTGTATTTGATAACTGATGTCCTGGAACATGACTCAGTCCCTAGGCTCTAGGATACCACTGTCTTTAAAAGGTAGATATGGTCTATCTGAGAAATGACTTAGGCTGACAGAAGCCATAGTTTCTTATTGAAGGAGGAAAACACAAACTGGGAACATGGTAAGGGGAGAGATGCTGGGTGTAGGTAGAAAGTCATGTTTGGTTTTAAAATGGAAATTAAAATAAGTTCAAGATGTACCTAAGACTCCTTGGCTGGAATTTCCCCTTCTCAACCCACACAACCATGAGAAGATCAACAGTAGACCTCGGTCCCGTGACTTGGGTACCGGAGGACCCAAAACCTTGGTCTGAGTTCAAAGTGGGGGTGATGAAAGGAAAGAGAGAACTAGAAGTGACTGAATCTGAAAAAGGATGACAGGGAACAAATGAAGAGATCTGACTGACTTGCTGGAGGGCAAAATGATGAAAGCTACAAATACCTGGAGTGTGCGAACATTGAGCAAGGGAAAGAGCCCCTGTTGTGAATTAGCAGGAAAGAACTGGCTGCAACAGAGAAAGAGCTTGTGAGAAAAAGCATTCAATTAGCCCACCAATGACTAATGAAAGTAGAGGTTGGATCAGGAAGGACTTTTTACAAGCAGGCAGCGGCAAGCTCTGGAAAGCCCACAGTAATGAGTGCCTACGCACTTTGAAGGCACCGTAGGCTGGACATCTCCCCCGCCCACCCTCCCGCAAGCTCCAATCCTTGAGATCCGTTACAGAGCGTATTAATTACATGAATTTGTTCAGTCCTCTAGAAGGAGAGGACAGACAACGAGAATCTTCAGACTCTGACTCAGGAAGCCAGGTTTCGTGTCAAACAATTTACTCCAAACCACCACGTGAAAATTAAGTGCATAGTATTTTTAGTGAACTTAATGAGGTGAGCAACGACTCCAAAGGCTTCTAATGAAAAGTGAAAATAATTGAAAAAAGGCATCCCTTGCAAAGGCAGGCTCCGGTAATGAGAGCCTTGGCTGCTTTGAAGGTCTCAAACAATTCTCACTGATGACCAGAAAGGATTCCTTGTGCTTGAAAAAGTCTTTCTTTCTACTTTTTTTTTTAAAAAAAAAAAAAAAAAAACTTGTCCTCCTGAAATACTAATAGTGAATTTGGTGATAAAAGTAGGCCAGCTTTTCCCAAAGAAATACCTTCCCTTTTAGACTCGTTGAAGGTCAAAGATTACTCTAGATTTGCATCATCACAGACAATCTAACTTGCAATATTAAACCCCATCTCTTAAGTGTTGAGACCAAATAGCTCTTAAGAATGAAATACTTTCCCCCAGCCCATTTTAGGACAGTATGAGTGCTAAAGAATATTCTAGAATCTAAGAATGGAAAGACAACACTCCTTTGTGAAGTGAGTCCCAATGTTTACCTCTTGCGCATTGCCACAGGTTCCACTCTCTATAACTGTATCGGTTTTGAGACAAACTTCAACTCTTTTTTTTTTTTTGACACTCTCATTCTAATTATATGTGCACTGGACAATTCTCTGTGATAAGCTTTGCCCTCTGACTCCATTTAACCGTATACACCTCCATTTGCTCTGTGGTAAACTTTACAAGGGTCCTCTACCAGAATTAATAACAGTGAGCTTGCTTTAATTTGAAACTGAAAAGTTCTCTGCTACAATAAACACCCCCAAGATTTCCTCCTGAAGCATTTAATAATCTGTTTAATTGTGCTAGCAGTGGAGGAGTGGTCTCCTTGGACGTCTGGCCATTCCCTCATGCTGTTACCTAAACCTAATCATGAGCAAACAAAAGCAGTCAAAACAATGTAAAATTTGGGACTTGCCATTTTGTTGCACATGATAAGTGCTATTTTTTTTTAAAAAAAAATATTTAATCAATGCTGTTCACCACCTTGCTACATTTTTCAGCTTTCTTTGTCCAAAGAAACTTCTAAGCCCTGCAGAGTAAAAATGTCCACTGCAAAGTCCTGTCTATTTCTGTTCCCAAGGACAATGTCAGCTTCCCTCTTGCAGAATGAAGTTGTCTTTCACATCAAGAGTGTTTCCATGCAGGGAGAGAATGAGTGTTGCAATCAAGGAGAACAGGAGACCCACTGCTCAAATGGTTGTCCCTTCCCTTCAAGTGGAAAAGAGCCCAAAGATCAGAAAGGAGGCCAGAGAATCCGAAAGCCAGTGAGAGGGATCAAATGGACTGGAGAAAGTCTTCTCGACGCAACCATTAGTCATCCCGTGTTGTGAAAAGGGAGACACACATGTGATCCTGGGTCTCCTTGAAAGGGTCTAGAATTCCTCAGAAACATTCCCTTGTGCATTGGGGAAAAGGGAGAGGGAAACTTCCCCAGCAGGTATATTTTTAATCCAAAAATCACTTCTTATTCCACAGAAATCCCGTAACTTACACATGTATCCATTGCCATCTGGGACTTGCCCAGCCTGGAGGAAGACTAAAGAGGGGGATTTTTTTTCTTTTTAATTTCAAAGTAACATGCAGACTACTTTAACTTGTTTTTATTACCTTTAATTAGCTTAATAATCTTCACATTTCCTTGTTGAATAACCGCTAACTTAATGTGTTGCCATAATGCATTTTTAAATTACTGCTTTAAGAAATTCAAGCCTGATTTCCCATTCCCCTCTCTGTATTAATTATCTATAAATATGTGCGGATTCCTTGCAGCAGATTCTTGCAATCTCCTTGTTAGCCTTACATAGACACTTAGGAGAGCCGTAACAAAGCAGAGATGCACAGCCCTATAATTTACTCAGCCTTATAATTGATATTTATAAGTTTGACAAACCTGGACAGGGAGAGTAATATTAGCCGGGTCCTCATTCAAGTTCAAAGCCCTTTAATTTGGATGTAAGCATGGGGATCTTGTTTGGCTGAGACAAACAGGTTTTTTCCTCTATTGTGCTCCGTTATGTGGGCCTCTGGGGACACAGTTTCTTCTTTTCTGTAAAAGGTGATCTCCCTCGCCCATTCATCCCTCTAAGCCTGAGCTGAAAGAGAACTAAACAAGCCAGTTTGGAAGGTATGTGCTGGAGCACAGGGCACTAGGCTCTTTTCCAGCTTGAACCCTTCAAATGAAGAATAAAGTGAGCTGGTAGGTTGGCAGCTTGCCATGGAGAATGTGTCATTTTTCGTGACAAGAGACTCTTAGTTTCTCACCCACACTGGTAAGAACAATGCACTGAAGAAGAAGCCTAGCACTGGAGAACTGTGGCAGTGTAGGCAGGGGCCCAGAAAGTAGCCAAAGGCTGACCGATGCTGAGGACTGGTCAGGGCTACTCTTAATTCGAGTAACGTCTAATTAGCAATCACTTTTAATTTGAGGAATCAGGGAGGGTCTAGATCACTGCTTCTCAGAGTGTATTTCCCTGGACAGTGGCGGCCAGCAGCAGCAATAACTTTACCAGGAAAGTGCTGGCTCCTTCTAAATCCAAAACTCTAGGCAAACCCAGCACTTTTAATAGGTCCTTCGGGTAATCCTAAGAAACACTGCAGTTGGGGAAGCGGTAACCACATGCAGATATATGGTTCTTTCACATGGATCCAGGCAAACTTCAAACACAACTTACAGAATAACTCAAATAACCTCCTGGGCAGAGGTACCCCAAGCCCTACTTCTTTTTTGTCTCTTGCTCTGGTGTTCTAGACCCAACTTGCCACCACACCATTGTGGATCCAAATAACAACTTTACCTGTCTATCATCAAGGAACATGGTTAGCATGGGAGAAAAAGAAAGACTGTCTATGCTGAAAATCACACAGGATCGACTTCAAACAGAGAATAGACTCTGGAAGAATCAACCATTTAATGGAGAGAAGCTGGTCATCAGCTTCATAAACAATGTGGAATATCTATTCATTAATTGATCTTTGAGACTGTCAGACTTTCCAGGTGTAACACTTATGGCCGGCATTAAATGTACTGCCACTGCCAGAGAAGACAGTCCTAACACAAATAAACCAATATGCATAGAGAAAAGCCAGAGAAGTCTAGGAGAAACTATGATTAAGGCAGGCCAGCCAGAAGCTCTACCAAGAAAAGAGAAAAGACTCAAGGGCTTCCAATGTGGCTTCATGAAGGATTATTCTGAGATCTAAGGGCAAAAAGAGAAGCCCTGAGGGGAAGAAGAAAAATGCTAGGTAGAACCAAGGATTCCAAAGGAGATGAGAGAGACAGAAAAGAGAGTCAGGGTGTATCCCTTAGAGTGACTCAGTACAGTCCTGTTCTGTCTTATTCACAAGACTAGGAAAGAAAGCTGCCCATCCCTTAATCAATGTATGCAGCAGCTGCCTTCAAGTTCACTCATAAGCCAGTGAGTTAAACTCAGAATGCATTTTTCCCGTGGAAATATTATTCACGGTGGTTTGGCTTTGTGGACAAGCCACAATAGGCTATTTAGCCCAGAATGAAATTGAATATACAGCCTAATCCTTAAAAATATGATTTCAACAGTGTTTAAGAAGCATTTTTAATATTTGGGGAAAAAAAGAAAACCAGAATTCAAGTTCAAAGGTGGGACACATTGACTGGTCATGGGCCAGAGGCCAGGAACTTAGTCGTGTCCATTCTGCCTCAGACATTTTTTTTCCCTCAGAGGACTTTGAGATATGACCCAGAAAGCACATTCTCAAGGAAGTCATTCCTGACTCTCTCATCTATGCATCTAATACTGTACCCCCCCAATGGGCTGCTTCCTCACTTCTTTGCTTCAGATCATACCATTTCATGTGATTGAGTCACATACCCTTGGAGAGTTGGCCATCATTGAAGGCAGGAAGTCACCAGTATCTGATGTACAGTAGACACCAATACATAACTGTTGTGTTTAATTCTTTAAAAAAAAAAAAAAACTGTTTATTAGCTGTAGGTGGCCAAGTAGGTTGCTGAGGCAAGGGTCGGGGAAATGGATTTCCTGAATCATTTTTCTTATATGCTCTGAATTCAAGACAGAAATATTTGTATACTGAGAAGTTGGGAAAAAGACAGGCATCATGCATAAAGAATCCCTGGGCATGGTGCAAATAAACTCTTAGATCTTGCAGTTGTTTTAAATGGCTGCTAGAACATGACCTTAGACTTAAGACATCAATGCACAAAATCACCCTTTCCTACTTCTTATCATGATAGTGTTCTTTGTATTCTCAGGACTGTTGGTAAGTCATGAGTGGTACAACTGGGTAAGACATGAAGATGCCCTGCAAATCACATAGTATATCCTAAAATAAGAGAGGGTGATTATGATGTAAGCATGACATCCACAAACAGATGATATCTGCCATGATCCTCTGTGTGATGCTGACCTATGTTGGTCTATGGATGACCCTGGTTTTTTCCCATGTGTAGATGTCAACTACTTCAACAACCTATTTATGAAAAGTAAAAAGGAAGTCTGAGGAAAATGAAAATGTGTCTACTATTGACATGCTCCACTAAAGGGGAAAGAATGACTTTTGAAAAATATTCGAGGACATGTGATACAAAAATATTTATAATTGGAAAATTATATGTTAGTTCAAATACAACTTTCCCAGGGAAAACTTTCCTGAGGTAGCCACGCCTCTCCTCTCTCCATCAAAAGTTTAATCTTTCCTTAATAGCCTTTATCATAAGGGGTAACTATATACTAAACCATATAATTTATTTGTTTACTGTCTAGCCCTCTCTACCATTCCTATACAACAATTTACATTTTTCTTGCTAATTAAAACTATATATATATATTGACACCTACCACATAGAAAGCTCTTAAGAAATATTAGGTGTCTAAGCATATAAAGGAATAGGTAAATAAGTGGATAAATTGGCAATGAATGAGTGAAATTCTAACATTTGTGCACATAAGCATACGCATATAGGTTGGACAGAGTTTCAACAAGGCATATTCCTGGTGGCAATTCTTTCCTTTTGTGCACTAATAACAAAATATGATGAGGTTGCATATCTATAAAGGGGCATTTCTGATAAAAGAGTGAACCAAGGCCTAATGACCTGGGTTGGAATTGCCCATTAATCCCTGGTTTTACTACATACAATTTGACACTCAAGTTTTGTCATTGGCACATGTTCAATAAGGTCTAAATGACGGACTACACCTGTCGGGCAAAGCCCTGCTTGATTGCAGCCAGGAACCTTGGTACCCCACCTGCAAGTCTGTTTTCAGGCAACAAGTCCCTCCTATGTGTACCTGCTGTTTCACTCTGGCTGACCAGTCGGCAGTGGGAGAGTCAGAGGTCCCATTGGGAAACAGAAAATTGAGTATGGAAACCTTTCCCCCAACAAGATTCCAAAGCACAGATCTGACCTGAACAAACATAGCATGCCTGGACTATAGCATGGGCCAGGATGGAGGGATGATCACTCCCTTTTTTTTCCACATCTTCTGATTTGCCTCTGTCCATCTCGTAGTCTATGGGAAGGGACTCCAGTTTGAACGACATGGCCCTCCCAACACAATATTTTTTGGACCTTGAAAGAACAATACTCAATTTCATTTGGAATAACAGGAAAGCCAGGATTGCCAAAATAATTTTGCTCAAAAAAAGAACCTCAGGAGGTATCACCATCCCTGACTTCAAGCTATACTATAGAGCTATAGTAATAAAAACAGCCTGGTACTGGCATAAAAACAGACTTGTGGACCAATGGAATAGAATTGAGGATCCAGACATTAACCCAAAAACCTATGAACACCTGATCTTTGACAAGGGGCCCAAAACATTCAATGGAAAAAAGATAGTATATTTAACAAATGGTGTTGGCATAACTGGAAGGAAGTGTGTAGAAAAATGCAAATAGATCCGAGCCTGTCACCCTACACAAAACTCAAATCCAAGTGGATCAAAGACCTCAACTTAACCCCAACCACTTTGAACTTGATAGAAAAGAAAGTGGGAAATACACTTCTACAAA